>QKQZ01002689.1:13815-77490 GCA_003595255.1 Solenopsis fugax | reverse complement strand
ATTCCGGTGGTGCGTACGATGTGATGCGGACGTGAATATGTCGTATAATCGATTGTGCGGTATCACCATAACCTCTTCGCAGGTGCGCGCGAATTTATCAACTGAAAGTTTTGTTTGATCGTTCGTAAATGATAAGCTGTCGATCATGGCGCGGTGTACGAGTCCGAACGGATGTATTTTTGCGTGATCGCTCGATCGTACCTAGCTTCGTTCGCATCAAGTGAGTCGATTCAAAAGTGAACTCTTTATCCGAATCATCGCGAGTTTCCAGTAATTGTTCGTATAGTCTGTCTCTTATCGTTAATAGGAAAGATTACGCCGCTCATACGACTAGGTGCGGGAAATGATAAGCGATAATTAGATTCTGTAAATGACGAAGTAACTTCAATGTACTTTGAACACTGCTTAATGCATGTATTCCAAGGCCGCCATTCGATTTGTTAGTCGTTCTTGGCGCGAACTTGTGTTATCGTTTATTTAGTAATTGTTATCAAATTAAAAGCCTTTAACGCTGGAATGTTACATTTTCACTCATAATACTAGAATATTCTATGAAATTTTTATATTTTTAGTAATATTTTGAGATATGATCCATACTTCCTTAATGTAAAAAAAAAATATATGTATAGCATTCTAGAGTTAAGCATTATCAAATTCCATTAGAATTCGCGCGTAATTAAAAAAATATAAAAATTGATGTCATTAGTTTCACTAAACAAAAATCAAACCTAAATTGATCGAAAAATTCGTGTGCCTAAAATGTTCGTATTTGAAAAAGAACATAATTTTCGTAGTACATATTGTTAATTTAAGAAAAATATTGCTTTTCCATATCACATTATTAGTGCGTAAAATCAAAATTCTTTCCAGAGTTTCCCCAAGTCGATCAAGATGACGCAGTCACTTTACGTCTCTCGAATAAATCAGATCGACGCCGCTGAATTGGACACGGAGATCTATAAGGTGCTGAGAAATCAAGCTAAGGAGATCGCCAGATACTGTGCACCCGGTAAAATCGACAAATGGCGAGCGGAAGTGGACGCCATCCTGAAATTCTTCATCTGGAAGTTCTCGCTGCAACGAGGCTCCTCCACGTTCGGCCAGCGGCTCCTCAATCTGCACTACTCCAATATCAATCACAGGAAAGCTGTATTTTACTTGATTCTAAGCGTTCTACCTCAGTATCTGAAGGACAAATTGACCAATGAGAATTTATCCGAACGTGGCGTGGTCGCACGGATGCTAATGTCGCTCGTTGACTGGACGACGAACGCGATCAATTTCCTGGAGCTCGTCAATCTGCTCTTCTTTCTCCATCGGGGCGTACAGCCACGCGTGATCGAGTTTCTGCTGGGTCTATCCAGCCAGTCGATAACGACGCACCGACCTAGAATCATCGGTTACTCGTACATGACGAGAGAGTTGCTTTGGCACGGTCTGATGGAGCTCTTCACGATCGGCATACCCATGATAAACTTCCACTACCTGAAGCATATGATGATGAGGTTGTGGCGACGTGCGGAACCGTCGTGCGGGTTGTTCCCGGTGATGAACGCCGCTACCAAGTGCGCCTACTGCTACGAGGACCCGATTCTGCCATCACACGCCGGCTGCGAGCATCTGTTCTGTTACTACTGCCTGCAGGCGCACTTCACCGCGATGAGCGTATTCCAGTGTCCCACCTGCGAAGCGCAGCTTCGTGCCGAAGATATGAAAAGGTACACCGTCGCGAGTGCACCTTGGAGCGATGACGAGGAGTCGGACGATAGCTTTGAGAAAGTGGGCGATGGATAATACGAACGTACGTATCTCTTATAATTTTAGCAGAGATAAAAGTGACTCGATGCTCGGGGTGATGTGATTGTGATAAAGTTATGTGCCTGAACTTTTGATTTATTAACTTTGCCAAGTACTACATTTACAAGTGAAGATGATTTTTATTATTATGTGATAACGTGTTAATTCTGCAAGGTGATTTGCTGCAACGACCATTACTAAAAAAACCATTAAAGAAATAGTGATTCGTTGCAAAATACGGTTAATAGAAAAAGTACAGAAATATAATTTTATTACGTCGGAATTAATTAAATCTCCTAGAAACAAATTTTATTATTTTATTATCATATTGCAATAAATTGCAATATGATTGCATTAAATCTATGAAACGAATAATATATAAATGAAAAAAGATTCGACGTATTGATTTATCGTGAGACACGACGAAGGGGTATATGTGTGATATTAATATTTTGTTTTTATTAAAAATAGCAATATACAAAATCCTCTTTATTCTTCATTTCAATACAACAAATCCCGATTTCGGGCGACATTCTCGTTTCTTTTTTCCGAAACAAACAATAAATGATCAGTATATACTCTCTTGGCTCTTATATCAAAATTAGATTACATTATATCATATAAAAATATTATGCTGCGCCGTATATTATAAAACGCTTCATCTACCGCCGCGCAGGTCGATGGACCGATTGTTTACATGCAATAATGACATATTCATCGATTAATTTATCATTCAGTTGCTGCGCCTGCGCTCGATGGGCGGGTACGTCCCTAGATTTATTTTACACGAGAAACAATATCCTAAACACTATAGCACAGAAAGAAAAAAAAAACGCGAAACACATACACATAAATTAACACTTTCCATCCGCCTCTCCTACGACACTACAAATTTCATTTGAATCCGAACTCTTATCATCTTTTCCTGGAATGTATCATTTATACACTGAGAAAAAAAATTTGTTGAAAAACTAAAATATTTAATTCGGTACGTACAACTAAATATTGTGTTGATTTAAGTCTTGGTTAAAAATTTTGAATGAAACTTTGAGTTGATTTAAGTCTTAATTAAAAAATTCAAATGGTTAATATGAATAAATTATACCTTTTTTATGCAACTAAATAACTGTTGAATCAACCCAATGTTTAGTTGATCGTATCGGACTGAACATTTTAGTTTTTTAACAGATTTTTTTTTCTTAGTGTAATACAATTATATAGCGCGGTTTCTTTCATCGTTTCGTGAGAAGTCCCTTCTCAAAAGATCGGTCTGTTATTTCCTTCCTGAGGTATCCGTGTTTACATTTGCGCTCTCTACTCTAACATTAATCTTATTAATCGCGACGTAAACGGAGTTCACCCGAAAAATAATAAGACACATTGGAAGCATGACGTAATTCTATTTTTCTGTTTTTTTTTCCATTCAAATCCGCCTTTTCCGAATTGTATAGTGATGGACAGAATAGTTGCGACACTTTTTCTTCGATGGATTTTAGAACACAGCCTTGCTCATCGAACAGCGAACATAATTACTTGGATCCACAGGAAGAACCAATTATGTTCAATCACTTGGTCAGCAGACTACATTCCGAAAACCATCGAAAAAAAAGTGTCGCAACTATTCTGTCCACCACTGTACGTGTATATATCCTTAAAATTCATTCAAATTTCGAACTTGAAAGTGTTTATTTCTTTCACAAAATATCGTTTATTTTATCATTTGTACGTTCTTTTCCTCGGGCAAACTCCTCCGATTATTCTCCACATTTCTCACAGGCACTTTAGCGACGATACTACGGTATCCTAAGAGAGTGTCCCTTCTGTGCCGAGAAGAGATCGTGATTTTGTATCGATCTCACTAAGCGAAAAATACAATTTTCTGACATCTTTCGAGTTTGAAAGAGAGAACACAATAGTGCGAGGCATTTATACTTATCGATACGTGAAAACGGTTTACGCATGGTGTCATTATAGCTGCTTAATTAAGGCGACATGATATCTCGGACGGGATTGCGGTATGTTTCCCACATCGCTTGCGCGTTTCACACTGGTTTATCATTCAGGCAAGATAAGGTTTGACATATTATGTATAAAATTAAAAGATTCAATGTATTATATGCGATATCTTTCTCGTCTTTTTAAAAACTCGAAGAAATGAGGAAAGTTGAGAAAAATTGATATTACAATTAGTTGGAATAAAATTAACAAAAAGCTTCATTTCATTCCAACAAAATTAGATTGACTTAATTCCAATAATATGAGATATAAGTTGAAATTAAATCAGGTTTAGTCTAAATTTTAATTTTCGCAACTTTGAAATTAATTTTCTGAAATTTTTAAAAGTGGATTAGATCGTTAAATTCTCTCTGATCGAAGAATATCTTCGAATTTTATAAGTAATCGCAAATCTACCGTCAAGAAAAATCGTTGCGCAACGATATGGCCTGTGGACTTTAAATCTTCCTGAGATTCTCAGAGAAGATCTAAATACTTGTTCTTAAATTCATTTTTCATGGAAATTTAAAAACCAAGAAAATGAAAGTCACTAGACATCGAAAGTTGAAACGAATTAATCCTAAATTTGCGTAAGATTTTCAAGTATCAAGCCAATCCCACCAAATTATATAAGCTTAATCCATTTTAACTTTTTAAACGATTCGTATAAATCGTATTAAATTTAGTTTGAATGAGTTTGATAGGAAAGAGCGAGTCCACAGTTTGCTATAATGAAACAATACTAACGATATCGTAATATTTTCTCTGTTCCGTTTTTTCGACGCAAAGACAGTGAAAAAAATATGCTTGCGATACGCAATTTCGAAGATTTACAACGCATTCTCGTAAACGCAACGGAACTCAAGTCGCGTAAGTTTCGCGAGCGAGATCAAGCGTAATTGATTATACGCGTTAGCTGATTTTAGGCTGATTTTATCTTTGTTTTCCTTTTCTTTTTCGAGAGAGAAAGGAGAGAGTGAGAGAGAGAAGTATGTCATGTTATTTGCTGAATGCAAAAAATGTCAAGTGAGTAGGGACTAGAGAAAAGTAGTGAAAAAACTAGTTTTACAGTTTGAAGGTGTATATCTTCTCTCTTTCCGACGTAAATCGATTCTCGTTAACCGAAACGCTCAAGAACGCTAACTAGAAACTCTTTGTCGTCGTCGTCGTTTCATCTCGCACGCGCATTTCCCTCTCTTTTTAACGCTAATATTTCCGCGATTATACCTATATATTACCCGTATACGTTAAACACTTTGCACGGGATCAGTGCGTATTCACGTAGGAACATTGACAGATTCCTTCTCAGGACTAGGCAAAGAAACCGTCGATTATATCGGTCAGCAAAGGTAAAGGAGATCTCGCCGTACGGGTATGCAGGGTATGTTTCCATCTCGAATTCCGCTGGTCGCGTATTTTCGAAAATTGCAAGTACAGAGAATAGGCTTTGGGGGAAAAAAGGCTGAAAGATATTTCCTCGAAATCAGAACGCTTTCTTTTCTCCGTTACTTTCTATTTCAAAATAAATTTAATGGAATTTTTTCCTCGTGCGACAAGCCTTTACTCTTTACATAGTACCTGGATTTCGAGTTACCCTACGTAAGGAACGAAGTGTCGACGATTTTCGAACGAATGCTTTTTGAGCTCGAGGACACTTGCGCTGCTTCGTTGATTCACGATTATGCGTACGTGTACATTTTATCCGCAGCGACAATATATTACATGATATATTACATATGATATTCGTTCAGTCACGCACACTTCATGCTTCCACTTTAGGCCTGTTCTTTTTAGCTGAACTGACTGCACTAGTTCACAGTTTATCTTCTTCCCTTCACGTAAGAACAAGAAAGATAAACTCTGAACTAGTGCAGCTAGTTCAGCTAAAAAGAACAATCCTTTTATTTCCCTTGGCGATTATCATTTCGAAACCCTTTACCGATCAGAACTTTTCTGTGGATCATCGCTGCCACAAAAAAAAACTTTATTTTTTGCCCCTTATGGGAACGCAAGGCGGCCCCTAGGGCGACATAATTGCAGGTGCAATTGGATACAGATGATATGCGGCATTTAGATAACATAAAAATTTAAAGAACCTTGTAGAAATGGCTCAAAGAGGTCCCAATTTTTTCAAATGGAAAAAATTTATCTTATCTTTAAAGTCTTTCTAAATGTCTTTCATACTTTTCTGAAATTTAAGATCGTAATCAATTGTCGTTATCAATGAGATTTTTAACAATGAAATTTTTTAAAATTATGCCGTCACTAATTATAATAACAAGTATTCTGATGCTATCATAGCAAAATACAATATTTGTAACTTCTAAAGAAGTGTTGTTGAACTGTAGAATTTTATTACTAAAAATTGTTGGAATTTTTCTGCTAAAGTAATTAACGAGAATTCTATAGATTTTGAGACTAAAGTTTACGAATTATTCTCTTAGCGATAAAATTATCAAAAATCTGTAGATTATTTTGTCTATTATTTTGTACATTTAACCAGTTTCGCGGCATATCATCTTCATCTACTTGTTCTTGCAATTTTTATCGTGTAGCCCTCGTGACGACCGGATTGTACGATCGCCCCAAAGAATCTTGGGAGCTTTTTGTTTTAGATCATCATTATTATCACCATTGAGCGAAAAAAAAAAGAAAACGGACAATAGAACCATACAGTCCAATATTATATCACACGTATTTGCGAAATATTCTTATTCTCATTAATTTATTCCTCTTAGTTCCGATCTATCTCGCGAGCGCATAAATAATTTACGCTTAAAAAGATTTCGCAAAAGACTTAGTCAAGAACTCTTCGCAGTAAAATCTTTCGTTAGGCATGTTCGATCAGCTCGATCGTGCGATTCTCGGCCCTCTTTGTTTCCACTTTTTACGCAGGAATCAGATTCTCGAGATTGACGATCGTAAATCTATGATCGCGCGATTCAAGGATTTCATTATGAGAGAACCGATTTTCTTTCCTCTGTAAAAGTAATAATCGTTCCTTCTTCGTTCGATTTTAATTCGATATGCATAACGCGTTACATTGACATCTGAATAATAATGCGCGCGACTCAAGAATTTACCTAACGCTTTCATTCCTTTGTTCCAAAAAAAAAAATAAACAAAAATAACGCTTAAAAATTCGAATAAATTATTACCGAGAACGAGATATATCTTATGTCTATAAAACAATCGTTTTGCGAAATCGACTGCGGCCAATGGAGCTCTCTGCGTGCGAGGAATCGGAAGAATCTAAACTTGGCAATGTGTCGCTTTTAAATTCGTAGATTCTATATAAATCATACTTGTAGACGTCGTCCAAATTATCATAATCACATAAGTCATAAGTAAATCTCGAGAAACATAATTGTATTGAAAAAAGATAGCATTTCTGCATATCTGAGTATCATTTTTGAAATTTTTTTATATATATAGTTTTTTACATATATTATATATATATAATTCTTGTATTTATCGCTATAATACAATTTCAAATTCGTTTCTTAGACTCTGCCAAGTTTAGAATTAATTTAATAACGAAGGCTTCCTATGATTAACGCGACGATCGTCGTCGCAAATTAT
The DNA here is from genome assembly GCA_003595255.1 of Solenopsis fugax. Lineage (NCBI taxonomy): Eukaryota > Metazoa > Arthropoda > Insecta > Hymenoptera > Formicidae > Solenopsis > Solenopsis fugax. The sequence goes on along the minus strand of QKQZ01002689.1, from coordinate 70,116 downwards.
AGTTTGGTATCGATACTTGATTCAACTGGCTCCTCGAAAAATATCGGTTGCGCGGAGAGTGACATACATGGAATATTTGCGCTATAGAAATCGTTTAACACCGTTCTGTCTTCAACACTTTACACGAAAAGTTCTTGCGGTCTATTTTGTTTGACGTGCGTCCAGCGTCTTTCGCGAAATAATTAATAAATACTTTGCAACTTATACTTACTTTGTAAAACTCGAGATCGCAACCTCACGGGAGAGTTGCCGCAAACTGTAATTTGTTGTCGCGCGACGTCGAATCACTGACTAACATCGATTATTTATAACGGCGGTTTGGTTAAGAGTACAGTTTCGACCGACCCGTGGTCGCATTCGAGCTTAGTCTGAATTAAATATATGTGAATTTTTGCTAGGACGAAAGGCCGCTGAACACACGAAACATCCCTCGCCCATCGCATTCTAAATTTCTAATAACTGATATAAACTCCTTTTTGATTTTTTTTGTTTTTAGATTTTAGACTCGAAATTTATGCCCGATCATGCACACACATACACACATTCACTCATACGTACCGATCATCATTCGGTCATCAAGCGAACCACCACACGATGTAACGAACAAGACACACACGTCGACGTTTTGCGAAAATTTCAAACATGATCCTATACGATTCTTTTAGCTCCATGCAACTGACGACCGCGCTCTTTGCTTCGTAAACATTAATTGTATCGCAGAATCGATTAGATTGCAGGTTTCATGTAAAAAAATTTATTAACAAGAGCGAAACGATAACGACGTGTATGTCCATCTTGGATAACAAACAAAGATTGCGACAATAATAACGACTATCCTAAATTCTAAGGCACCTTCAGGCGGCGCGCCGAGAACAGCGAAAAAAAAATAAGGAAAAAAATAATACAGCCAGTTCTCGGTCACAAAAATAATTTTCTCCTGATACTTAAGTAACTTCAAATCATCACATGCAAACTATTTGGCTATTCGTACCGCGTCTGTCGAGTTCTCACGGGATGAATAGCCGAATAGTCCTCTTGGTTTCCCGTAAATCCGCGTTTATTCCGTCCGAACGACCGATATAATAACGTAATGGTCCCCGCAATTTCACACTCGATCAACATTATTAAGTACGTATCTGTTTCCGTAATCGATGTGCGACGGATCTTCGAGATCGGCTTCGACAGCGCTGACACGTCATTGCGCTCGGAACGGATAACATACACGCGATCATCTTTTTCTTTTACCATTTGGTGTCCAAATTACATTTGCCCATCGACGACGTTGACACCGATGACGAAGATGCTTTCCGTTCAGCGCCGGGCGCAGCGCTTCCAGAGAACGGACTAGTTCGTTTGTTCATATCTGAAAGAGAAACGAATTATCGGGATTAGCAGAGGTACAGAAAGAAAATAGGGTACTTTGTTTTGTTGTTAGATTATTAAAAATCCGTTTAATTAAGCTGCTCGGTGTTAATTAAGCTGTACGAGCAAAAGCTTACGTACCAGATATTAATAGCATTATTTTGCGTCTCGCACCCCAAGCGGTAATTCCAATTTCGCAAAGGTCCTTCTCTGTCAGGGAAGGAAACGTGGCCATGTCCACCTCGTGAGACGTGAACAGGCCTAGCGAATAAAAAGAAAGACAAACAAAGCAGTTGTAGCGTTTCGATTTTTTTAAACAAAAACAAAAAATAGAAACAAAAGCATAGCAATAGCGCTCAATAGGTGTGCCATTGTTAGACGATTGTAATTCGCGCGCCTATACTCACGTATATATTTCTCCAAACCGATGCTAGTCAACATGCTGCCCAGATCATCGAAACGGTGGGACGATGTAATTTTGTTCAAATGGGAGGTCGGTGTGTGGTCCATATAATTGGAGGCCATTCCAATTTGTCCGACGCGATCCTTGCTCGAGATAATACTACTAAAATCCATCTCGGTACTGAACACCGGCGTGGTCGGTTCTTTCCACAAGTCTGAAGGATGTGGAAGATCCTACAAAAATTTTGGTGTCAATTTTGATTTCTCAATGTAATTAAATATTAATTTGCTAAAAAAATAGATTTTATTAAGTAGTTGTCGTTAGAGGAATAGCTACACATTTTAAGTATTTCAAGAAAATGTTACGTACTTTCTTAGATGTCATTCTACAAACTGCGAGGAACAATATAAATTCTTGAGATTTTAACCCCGTAAATTTCGATGATTTCAGAATTCGATTATCTTTTATACAGCCAAGAAATCCGATATAATTACCTTGCTTAAGTCACTCGTATTTATGGGCGGAATACTTTGGCTAAGACCGTAACCGGACCAAGCAGACGTTGGTACGCGAAAATCGTTGTTGTTCGACTTATTTTGCATTGCCTTTGTGGCTAGCAACTTTTTCTGTTCGTAATCGAAGGGCGTGAGATTCTGCTGCGCAGCCATCTCGAGTGATTTCTTCTCGCAACCAGGTGCGCGTCGATCGGTGACTGGTAAATCAGACAACATGCTCGATAGATCCGCTGAAAGAAAAAACGAACATTTATTTGTAATTCATGGTTAACAATGAATCGTTAATTTTTCAATATTTGACTTACGTAAGTTGGTATTAGAATCCGTAGGATTAACCGGTGAAATATTACGAGGGCTGATGGCAGGACTAGATAAAGAGCTGGAAACGCTGCTTAACGAAGAATAAGCTGCAAATAAATTCGTTGCATAAGAATCAAAATACTTTCGATACATCTTAAAATATTAGGCGTTTAAGACGAGAATAGCATTGGAAAAATTTGAAATATTAATGATAAATCTCAGGATACATATTAAAATTTGACTGTCAATCGTATTGATCTTTTTATTTCAAATTCTTTTCTGCTTTGATACTTCCTAATTTATTTTTATGTAGCATTTTCAAAGTCATGTTAAAACTTTATTAAAACACATTTTATATAAAAGTGTATATAACTTTCGCTCACTTTATCTTACAGAATATCTAGATTAAATAATGTTACGGCAGCTTACAAAAGTTTTTAAATTTTTGTTGCAAAAATAATGCAAAAAGCGTGGCAATCTAAGAATTAAGTATATAATTATTCGTAAAAAAATTGAAAAACGCATAAAAATATAAAATAAGTCGGGAGATCACTTACCACTATTACCATCTTTGCTATCCATCAATGAATTGGCGTTCAAACCGTGGATACCAGAAAAGTTGGTCGATATATTGTTAGGGTGAAACGCTCCAATACCAGGAGGCATTACATGGTTCGATAATGCATGGGAAGTTCCCATTATGTTGTTGTGCATCATGTGTTGTGTCGTCAGTAGGTGGTTCAAATGAGAGTAAGGATACGGACACATCGACGGAATATAATGATGAGAGAGGCCCCAGTGTGACGACAGTCCTAGAGAATTTGGTGAGTGCGAGATCGGCGATACGCAGTATGGCGAATTTTGCGTATTTATATTTAACATGCTGGAAAAATTTTCTGGCATACCGCTGATCAGATTGTTGGAGCCTAATTAAATATTAAAGAATGTATATTAATATTAAAGAATAAAATAATACACGGAAAGAACGATTTTGCTAAAGTATATCTAAAAATTTAGCTGGATATAGATCTAAAATTAGTTTGTTGGACAATCAAAATAATTATGTGGGACATTCAAATATGATGAGGTTGTAAAATGTTTTGACATTCTGGTAACTAATTTGACTATCTTACACATTTATTTTGATGGCCTAATAAAATTATTTTCAAATCTGTATCCTGCTCAATTTTTAAACTTTTCATCAAAACCGTTTTTTCCGTGTAATAAAGAACGTATCAATCTGACGATATCGCATTTCTTTTCGATTATGATCGATTCCAACGAACAGCACACTCACCATCGTTATTGGAATTGCCTTGGAAGACATTGCCAGCATTCGGAATGTGATAAGTAACTGGTATATCGGCAAGAACTGAGAGCTCGTCCAGTCCCAGCAATTGCTTCCGCGCCTTGTAAATATTACTGGCCTTTCTTTCGATTCCCTTGATAATCACGGAAAGCGTACTCTGTTTCGGCTTGTGACGAATGTTGATAAACACGTCCAGAGATTGCATGAGCTGAGAGATCTTTTCAGTATCCACGGAAGTGGTCATAGAATCTTCCGGCAGGTCGAACATAAGTACCAGTGGCAACGAGCCCTAAACATGCAATCATCATCAATGCTACAGAGAGTAGTTATTATTGATGAAAAATATTTATCGAAAACCAAATTGGAAAAAAACACGTAATTTGTATACAATTATTTCGCAATCAAGCGTAAAATAAGTATATTTTAAGATTAAGCCTCAATTATTTTATATATTACAAGACATAAAAGTTAAAAATTATTATTTGTATAAAGATCATGAAAATTGAAAGAAATTATAAAAATTGAAAAACTAGTGTGAAAAAATTTTAAATAGAGAAAGAATGGCTTTGAAAAATGAAAATATTTATATAAAGAAAAAGATATGAAAATGTATAATATAGTAATAAATATTTAGAAAGAAAAGATAAAATTTGGAATTAATTATAGACAACTCGATATACAAACATATTGACTTACCACTAATTGTTGTCTGGCCAAGTAAACATTGTGTATGTCGCCAGTAATAGTGACGTTGCTTTTTTTGAGGCTAGGTATATTCGGATCGCCAGCATCGGGGAACATGATTTGCGTGGCGGTACGTTGCATAATCATCTTCAGATTGCTACTCTGTTTCCCTAGCACGATGCTATGATGTTGGGGTGAAATCTCCATCGACATTTGTACTTGGATTTGACTCTGAGCGAAGAAACGTATGAAAAAATATTGATTTTTTAATTAGAACAGGAATTTTTGAAAAATATGATGAAAGTGCTATTTGCCTTTTTTGCATCAATTTTTTGATAAAAGCTAAGAAAGCTAAGAAATTGATACATATTAAGAAATATTTAGAAAAAATTAGGTCTGTAAGATACACATAACAGAACAAGATCATTTTTATAAGCTGAGAAAAATGTCAGATTTAATTTTCTCAATTTTAAAATTAATGTTCTCAAACTCTTGGAAGAACAAATATTTCGATTATTTTTGCCACTTACAGCTAGATTTTTGCACATATAACGGATCAGCAGACACGTCGCATTTTTGACTTGGGAAACCTCCCATTCACATCCCTTGACAACCACCAGGGTGGCATGCAATTTCGGTCTTGTGCGAAACATCACCTGTACATTGAACTTCTCTTGTATCCGTATTACGTACGGCGAGGTGCAGTCTGGCATGGTCTGCGCAGTGCCCATTATAGGTAGCTCGAAGGAAAAGATCAGAGGCGTCAGATTCTAAAAAAAAAACAGAGATGTTAGTCGATGTTTTTTGAATGTTTCTTGGAATATTGAGGTGTATATACATGAACGAACGAGCATGCAAATTTTCACTAATAAAAATTCGATGGAGACGTATATCATACTCTTAAAAAACTGTTATACCAAACACCAAAAAACTATTATACCAAAAAATCCAAGTAATAATATTTTTGATTCTCCTTAACAAAATATCACAAAATTGTGTAATCTAACTCAATTAATGTGGATTTTTCAAAAAAATATATGAATCTTTAAATTACATCATTAGAAATTATATATATATATATATATATATATATATATATTTCCTCGAAATATAACTGTCGTATACAACTACTTTTAAAAAATAATATTCAAGTGATATGTATATGTTTGCATTCTCATTTAAAAGTCTTTCTATTCCAATCCAAGTGATATATTTTAATGAAATATAAAATTTAATCTAAAGAATTAGAAGTAACAATACAAAATAAAAACATTGAAATAAAAAAATTTTAATGTAAAAAAACTTGGCACTGCTAAACCTTCAAGTATAATAAAGTAGTAACGTTCACATACACAAATTAAATTAATTATTACTTATAAATTGTTTTTCTTATTCGATTTAGCAACGCCAAGTTTTTTACATTAAAATTTTTTTAGTCTTAAAATACTCATCATTTACTTGAAGTAAATATTATTTGCAACAAATAATATTTACCTCAGCAATAAACTTCTGTGTACACAGAAAAATACATACTGTTAATTACTTGAATTAAATAAATATTATTTACTTCAAATACTTTGTAAGTCTATATGTCCGCAAATCTATAAGTTTATTTTAAGCATCAAATTTATTCAAAATATATTCTGAGTCCTCGAAATTTAATACTTTAATCAAGAATATTAAGTTGAAACAAAAATTGCTCTGATTTTTCTTTAATACAATTTTATAATATCCTTCGAAAAAAATATTAATTCTTATTTTTTTGTATATGATGAGTTTTTTTACAATTTGTGATGAGTATATATACATTTTAAAACAATTATCAAAAAAATATGCTTTATTAAAGATAAGATAACCGTTATTTACTTCAAGAAAGTAATCACTTTTCTTAGCAGAAGAATTTTCCTGTGTGCATCGAATACAAATATATACTTGGATATCCAAGAAGTAGTATTTTTACTAATTTTTAATAGTTTAATCGCTAGTATTCGATACTCACACAAGGTGATTACCGAGCGTTAAAATTATACTTCTTGGGATATCCTGGACGCATTTGCGAAAAATCTCACCCTGACACGAGCGCGGGCGCGTTCGACGTTTTCCATCTCGCCAGCGATGGAGACCTGATTGCTCTTGTCTTGATGATTGCTGCGGTTGCTGTCTGGGAAATGAATGTGACAGCCAGTTTCCTCCATCACTCGTTTAATTGTCAGGCCGCCCTTGCCGATGATGTGCGAATGGTCGGTGTAGCTAACGTCCAGCTTCATGGTTACTCTATTACTTTGCTGAAAATTAAATTACGAGATTGACCGTTTGTGGAATTGACATATTATATATGTAACTTTATTTAATCTTTATCATTCATCATACAGTCAGCTTTGTTTTGTTATTTTGATCAATTTCTAAATATTCTTTTCTCTGTTTCTTTACTCTGAGAAATTAGATATTGGCTATTTAGAAAACACAATTTGTATCCTGATAAATTAAAATTAATAGTCTCAAAAAATAAAATTCCTATCGATGTCCGTAATTAAAAATATATTTACCGGAAATAAAGGCTCCGCATTAAATAAAAAAAATTAATACAGAATTTGATATTATTTGAGAAATATCGAAAATTAAAACGACATTAATGATTATGAATCTCTGTTGAAATTATCGCTGAAAGTAATCTAGATAAGGCTTTGCTTTGATCGAAATTGAAATTATCGGTATTGTTAATAAGAATGAAAAAACCAAAAAGTTTCTTTAAAATATTAATACTTAGATAAAATCTTTACATACAAAAGATTAATTCCCTATATCATCAAGTAATCAACTGCTGAAAAAAAAAATGAGACTCTCCCGATAGTATCTCCTACATATTTATTCATCCGGCATATTTACATTCGCATATATTCCGCACGAATGTAACTTCTTCCTCGATAATTTACATTAACATTCGTTTACTCTACACTCGATATTTCCACCAACTTCGAGACGGTCGATTTTACATGTGCCTAAGCTTTTCGAACCATATCGCCGATCCGTCGCGGAACGACTCGTGCGCGCAACTTGAGATATCGCGTGGCAGAATGTTACATAAAGTCACGCGATAACGTCGCACGATCCGCCCGCCGTCGTGCGACTTCAGGAACTCATTCCTGACCGAGTATAGCGACTCGTTGTTGTAGTTGTACCGCTCGTTCGCGAACGAGGCCGAATATCCTAAAGTTTCAAACCGCTCACTTTGTAAAAGTAAGATAAAATCGTGATATAGTTGCGGACGCAACTGTTTAACTTTTACAAAAAATACAATTTAACGATAATGCCTTTCTACGGTCGAGGCTAGATCTCAGTGTTTAGTTTATTTGCGTGATTTTATATTTTTCGCAATAAATTCTTTAGTTTTTTCAGGAGAGAAAAGGGTTAATATTTAGATGCATGCTAGCATCAATCATTATTAAATTGAATTCAATTTAATAAAACGTGATATTACTTATTCTTATTCATTAGATCTGTGTTATGTCTGAAAAAACAATTCGACGCGCAGTTTCGTGAATTTGAATGGGTATATAAAATCACGCAAATAAACTAAGCACTAAGATCTAGCTTCGACTATAGAAAGGTATTATCGTTAAATTATATTTATACATCATCGGTCGAATATATCTATATTTTAAAAAAATATAGAAATTAAAAGTTAAACACTAGGCGATCTTTTCGCAGTAAAAAAAATGAGACGACGCTAACAAATTCGATGAAAATTTGCAATTCTTATATTGAGTCAGTACAAAAGTCTTGACCCTTTTTCGCGTGCCTTTTTTATAATGCGTCGATAAATATTACGTAAAAAAAAATTATATGAAAGGATAGCAAATATTACGTAAAAAAAATTATATGAAAGGTGACGTCAAGAGTTGTCTATAACAAAAAAATTGATTTCACTTGAGTTATTTACATCGCTATCTTGTATCAGCGAAAATAAATCTGAAAAAAGAATATTTATGTGTGATTATATAATGTACGAGTTTAGGAAAGGAACAAAAATGGTAAAATGCTGTAAAAAACAATTGTTAGGAAAATGTTTTTTGAAAAATTTTCGATGTTTTCTACAGCATTTACCTTTTTCACTTCTTTCCGAAATTCGTATATCATAATCGCAAATATTCTTTTTTTGTTAGACTCATCTTTGCTTATACAAAATTGCTGTAAACAACTCAAATGGCGTCAACTTTTTTTATAAATAGCTCTTGAAGTCATCTTTTCATCAATATATAAATCACCGTAGTATCTGCCAGCGTTGTCAGCAACAAGACGCAACAAGAGTAATCGCTTCCAAAAGAAGACTTTTTTCTTCACCTAACTCCATTCCATTGAACAAAATTCGGATATATGTAATTTATAGAGATCCCATGCAAATATAAGGATATTTCACATCTATATAAAAAATGTGCAAACATGACGATGATTAATCTTATTTATTAATCTTATTTATTAATCTTATTTATTAAAGTTTTGAAATCAAAAGGCAGAAGAAGAAAATCAAAATATTCCGCCTATATCACTCTATTCCGCCAGTTAGATATTCAGATATTCAGATATGATTTCGAAAACATAAGTAGACAGATGTGACTGCGATTGCGAAAATCAGGACGTCGACATCCTGGCGTCGGCTCGAAAAGATATTGGATATCCACGCACGTGTCCGACTGAGCTCTATAAATATCTTCGCGCTATTTACGCGCCATTCGCGGTCCGTAATTAGCGCTATATATACAAGTGTCGCGCTGTCGCGCCACTTTTGCATGCTTGACGCAAAGCGTGACGTCTATTTTAAAGTGTCCGTGCACTTGCCGCGATTGCAATTGCGAGAGTAGATCACGCGAATCACGAAAAAAAGAGAGAAGGACGGCGGATTCTCGTGCCCGAGAAAACCGAGCGCAGAATTTTATCCACGTTTCTGCCGGCGCTCGGGTATACGTGTTCCTTTCACACGTCCTTCCTCACCCCGCTTCTGTCTCCGTGTATTCGCGTCTCTGGAATGCGCGCACGTCGGAATGTACATTCGACAAAGTAACAGGAATCGATCGGTACGCCCGGTATGGCTGGCATAAAGCGACAAGTCCGACTCGCCTGTCGTCTCGCGATTTAACAGTAACGGGACCGGCCGACGACATTACGCCGTGTCGTCGTGATTTATTTTTTTTTTAGCTAGGGGATGTTCGTGACAATACGAAAATACGAACGACGACAGGTTCGGAGCAATCTAAATTCGAAAATAAAATTTGATCAAAATTTGGTCTAATTTTTCCAATTATTTATTAACGTAAATTTCTCATCAATTCAATTTAATTTTTAATTTTCTTCTCTTCAAGATACGTTTCCTCTTTTTAAAAAGCGAGGAAACTTGTCTAATTGATTAAGACTTGTATTCTCATGTTCACTTTGTGATAATTTATATCTTCTCCCTTCCCCCTCTCTCTCTTAATTTCTTTTATTCTTTTATTTTCACGCTGTATTATTTTTTTTATTATTTCCTATTACTTTGTATTGTTTTCTATGATTTTTCTACTATTTCTGATTATTTTGTATTACTTTCTATCTAGTGTTATTTTCATTTTCTTTTATTTGTTTGACGTTATTTTATTAATTTGCAATTCTATTTTCTTTAACAGATTTATTTTTTCTTTGTAAATTTATTCACTTTTCTTTTCTGTATCAACTTGTTCGTTCTTAGAGGGCTTGCTCTAAAACGTCAATAAATAACGCTCTATCTATCTATCTATCTATCTATCTATCTATCTATCTATCTATCTATCTATCTATCTATCTCTGCAATGCAATTCGGCTTCTTACTTAAACAATTCGCTTTCTCGCATGAGAATTCGCGAACGGCGACATATAAATAGAATACGTTCTTTCCGCATGGTCTTTCGTCTCCGCCTTCACTGCTTATTTCCCCCGACCTTCCTTACTTACGACACGCGTCTGGTAATTATGTAGAAACATGCATGAGCCCGAGAAAAAAGGCATCGTATAAGCTGAAAGAGCCGGTCTGTCTGAAAGTCTAACGACCCGACAGCCAAAACAGCCGTCGAACTAAATGTCGACATTTAAATATTTATCAATATTATTAATAATGTTATTACCTTAATTTTATACTTGCGCAAAAGTATCTTATAAATCAACGTCTGTCTTACATGCTGTACATCTTGACCTGTATTTTACATTTTGATAGTTATGACTTTATCTTTACTTTCGTGAACGCTTATTACGTAAGTTACACAATATTTAGTATGATGATTGATAACGTCTCCAAGTCAATATAAATTCCACGCTTTATTAATTTTTATCGCCCATGGATGACGTAACACTTGAAAAAGAAGAAACATATGGCTGCTCTCTCGGGTCACATAATCGAATTCGGTAATCGCCCATACCACAGTTACTGATAACTGGTACTAATAAGCACGTGTGTCCTTGCGTTCGCTCGTTCCGCGAGTCTGCATCGTTTCCTCTATTGCAAGACGACTGGCAATTGTGCCAACTGAAGTAACGTTGCAGCATAATAGAAAAGAAGGCCTCTAGGATCGTCTGATATTTGCAGTTTAAATTATTCGATGGACTCCCGTTACACGCTGACATACTTCGTGAGAATTTTGCTCGTTGACAAAACGATTGCCCCTCTCCTGTCTCCTCCCCATAAAAAAGAACATTATTCGCCCACCTTACTTGCATTTGTTTGTATCTCGATTACTGATATGATCAATTTCGTACAAATAATAATTTATCATGTTCTTCTTGATTCATTTACAGACACTAAACTTTTAAATACTAACCGGGTCGTTTCCCATATCTTTGTAATTTCACAAGACTAATTGCGAAACGATATCGCAAACTACGGTCTTATCGATGTATCGGGAATATATAGGGTGTACCAAACAACCCGTATCACCCTTTTGATGAAAAGGAGTGATTTTTATTAAAAATCCAAAATTTTTGATAAGCAATTCGTGTTTATTTTCAAATGGTAATATTTTTTCTGGTTTCAATTGAAAATAGATCACACAGACAGGATATCAAATATTTTAAATGTAACATAATACTCTTTATTGCACAGATTTGGATTAATTACACGTCAAAAAATAAGAAACTTTTGTCTCAGACATTTTTTCTGAAAATGTCTCTTTTAACTTTAAAATAATCTTGAAAGTAAGCATAACAAAAAAACTTTAAATAAAAGATTAATGGAGATATTTGCAAAAAAATTTAAGAAAACAGTTTCTTATTTCTTTTGCATGTAATTCGAAACTGCAATAAAAAGTACCACTTTTTTCATTTTAAAAGGTGATCGATAACACTGTAGTAGTATATATATATATACTTACCCGTGTGTCCAAAATTTCCATTATCTTCTCCTTTGCTGACCGTACATCGTCTAATCGACCTGCGACTTTTATGTGCGGATCTGCGAAAAGAAGATAGAAAACTGACTTAAGGTGACGATCGTGTGTTAGAGTATAATAAGGGCGCATAAAAGGCGGCAGCGAGTCGCGCCTTTATTACATCGAGCAATCAATTATAATTGACCTCGTTAATTACACATTACGCGACTAAACTTCGTTCCTGGCAAAATAAGGTGATTACCAAAATAATAGCTTCCTCCTTAGCCATCAAATGTCTCAGGAAACAAAAATAGATTCTACCTAAAAGGATATTTTTAGATATTTTCCACAAACATATATGTTTTGCCTACAATTTTTAAAATTGACAAATAACAAAGGTCTCGGGCAAATTGGGTTACGTTAAAACCGTCGACAAAGCTTTCACCGACGCTATTTCATCGATACCTAGTTCGACATCGGCACCGAATATGTGTCCACCGGCGTAAACATTCATCGACTTTTGTGTAGCGTCAGAAATTATTGGTTTGTTATGACTTGAAAGCAAAATATCCGCGAACCTGGGCGAAATTGTTCCCCTGCATAGGTCGACGAACTCTACGCGTTTTAGACGCATGTAACAAAGCGAGTGCTGTAAAGCAAAGTAATAGCTACATCGATTCAATGAAAATGTCGGGGACACATTGTAGACGAAACACAAAACGTTCGTTTGTGTGCTGGCTGAATATTATCGGTCGATCTCTGATATCGACGAGAACATTATCAGCGACGGGTTTGTCGGGGATTCTAATGTGATCGCGAAAGAAATTACGACGCGCGCACGGGGCGCCCGAAAGTAAAAGACGCCGCTGGCGAGAATTGGCGACTGCAGAAAGCTCGGTGTCAATCGATAGCTATTTTGAAGTCAATCTTAGTATTCGCAAAGCGCACTCTTGCCTCTTCCTGAACGCGAGGCCTTCGACTGTATAACGTGTTCCAAAGTCGAGTACGATGACGCGTCATTGACGCTGCATTATGATCGCACGTGCATGTTCCGATCCTTGTCACGCGCGGATGAGACTCGATAATTCACCTACTTACGATGATTATTAAGAATTAGGAATCAATCATTGAATAAATAGATAATACGCGCGAAATGAGAAACGATGATTCATCGGTGCGCTTAAAACTGCATAACTGAAATGTGAGTTTTAATACAATGAGAGAAATCGTTTGGTAGAATAGTGATCAAATAAATTTTATAGATACTGGTACCAAAAACTTTGTTACATTTAACAAAACTTTTTGTAATTTGTTGTATGAAAATAATTATTTGGTTAAGGCTACAAATTGTTTGGTCAAAATAGCTATATATTTAGTAACTATTACTATAAAATTCATTTGATCACTGTTCAACCAAACTTTGGTTGATTTTATCAAACATTTCTCTCATTGTCAGTGTAGAAGACATCGGCGTTTCTTCGATGAAAAGTTCGTAACCTCCTTTTCATTTATTTTTTTTTCATTTCTTCTTTAAATATTAAAGAGTTCTGGCACGCAAATAGATAACGAGATCTCAATTTTAAATTAATCTCAAGTGGATTTACTAAAATAGAAATTTGATCGAGTACTCTATTATTAAGATATCACCGTTTTAGTGATATTTTTTATACAATAGAATTGAGAATTATTTTGAAATTTTGTTTGGCACTGTCGAATATTCTATTCCTGAACAAAGAAGCCTCTGCGTAAAGAAAGAAAAACATGCTTTCAAAACTTTGCAATCAAAACAACGATACCATATCGTCTGCGTCACGAAGTTGGTGCTTCTTATTTCTCCCGTCTAATTATGTAAGAGATATCGTGGAAAATAACGCTATCAAATAATAAGCTTTTGAGAATCAGAGCCTCCGATCAAATTCTCCCACGATCGTGAGCGCTGAGATGGCTCCTAGAAAATGCCGCGTTAGTGCGGCACTTATCAGTCCTCGCGGCACAATCCGCGATTATTTTTAGAATCGACGCGATGGTAGCATGCGGACTCCTCGGTGCAAGACTTTGAGGCCTGACCTGACCTCTTTAGCCGCGCCGAGCATAGAAAGTAGATGAATCCTGTTTGCATGAAGCGATAAGGAGTGTCGGCTGCGATTAAACAAGAGAGACTCGGGTCGGCAGGTGTCGGAGGCTCGGCTGATTATCTGAATGATACAAGGCGTCCCTTAATAAAATGTATATAAAGCTATGCTGCACGATAAATTCACGCAGGGGGAGAACGCACAAAGGAAAACAATGATAATGATGAAATATATACACGAGAATGAACTGCGATAATAACGACACATGCGAAAAAAAGCTATAGCTGTCATTTAAAAATATATTTGTGTATTTGAATGCACTAAAATTTAATAATAATCGTGTTTTAAACTTATTTTTAGTCATGGATCTTTTTAGTTACTTTTTTTAGTAAATTAAAAAAAATGCGTTTTTAATAAAAAAATAATCTTAAAATTTGTCCTGTTATATTTAACATTTATATATTTTTGATTCTATATTCAAAAAGAATCTATGCTATATGAAGTTGTAACAAAATTTCTCTCGCAATCTTACAATCTTATTTTCCTGGATTTCGGTTAGAAATAAAACCAGATAATTTGATAAAGTAGCAATGCTGTGAAGTCACGCGTCATATCTAGTCTCTGAATTTTGTTGTTTACTCAGAAATACGCATCGTTCAGTATCTATTGACTAATTATAAATATAACTGTAATGTGATGGACAAACAAAAAATTGGCAATTTATTGAAAGATAATTATAGCTTCAACTTTGAAATAAACTCGAACTTTTTATCTCTTCACTTATTTTATACTTCATTTCAGATTTCTTGTAAAAGTTTACTGTAAAATTAAGCAGGTGCAAAATTTACTGTATTATTTAGCTTAATTACATATTCTTTTAATTTAATTTATAATTAAATTTATTTAAATTAATAGTTTCTATTTTGTCTCTATTGTTCATGAAATATATATACTATTATATATTTTTTTAGTTTTATTGATCATACGCTGTACGAATTATATTGTCGTATTTATAAATTGATCATATTATTATCGAATTTCAATGTCCAGGCACAAATTAAAGAGACAATTATCATAGTCTTCTCTTCTTCATATATATCTGCAAACACCCGTAAAAAAAAGCTACGTGTAGTCTTATCACTCTCGAAGAGGCTTACGTGACTCGCGACACATCGACATCTTCACGCGACAAAGAATTAGAGCGGCTGTATGGTACTGATTGACGCTTAATTCGATCACAGACAATTATCCGACTGGTTAGACTGAACTAGAGTCCCGCTGATCTCGCTGCGCAAAATTCATAATTTGCGGCTTCGAGAGCAGGTCAAATCGCAAGGTGATATCCTATCGCGACACGGGGGAGATAACTTGATAATATCTATTAACCCTGAAGAGCGCATGATGTGAGTCAATTTGACCCATTCGCTGCCTCGAATGCAAATTTCATTTCGTGTTACATCCTGGCATTACATCCATCTGAGAATACTTATTGCCAGTCTGTAATACTCGGTGATTTTTTTTATATAAACTACAAATTGAGACATAAGTCCATAGAAAAACTACTAAAATTTTTTCAAAGATTGTTTGACCAACCTGTGAATTACTCATAAATAAATTGATTAGAATTGCTTTCGATATTATCATGTTAATTCGGTTATTAATTAAAATTTTGTTATAATAAAATTCACTTGAGAATGTGACAACTTAGAGAAGGAACAGAATAATATAAAAGAAAGTTTTTGATAAATATTTGCACGTGTGAGTCATAAAAATGCCTTTATTTTTTAACTACTTTATTCGGATGATGTAAATATATAAACATATATATGAAATGATATAATTATCATATTAAAAAAATTTTAATTCAAGTCAGCTGAAGCCTCATATACAAAAGCAATTATTTTAAAGCATTTTGTGTAACTCAGAAAAATGTATGTAAGAATACTTAAGCGTGACATACTTAATGTGTACAAAATGCATCAAACAGATCCAAGTA
Source organism: Solenopsis fugax (assembly GCA_003595255.1). Classification (NCBI taxonomy): domain Eukaryota; kingdom Metazoa; phylum Arthropoda; class Insecta; order Hymenoptera; family Formicidae; genus Solenopsis; species Solenopsis fugax. The sequence continues at coordinate 54,108 of QKQZ01002689.1, read as the reverse complement.
ATGTTTCGCAAGGGAATTTCTGCGGAATTTAGATTTACGACAGACTCTTGCGTTATCGTATGGTAGTCATCATTTCCGCGATTACATGCAAGAAATTATTAGAAATAATGATTGTAACTGAAACTTGTGAATGGCTCATAATAATCCGTATCATCGCTTGAGCGTTTTTGTTTCTGTATATTTGTGTACGTGAGATAATTCATACATTTTAATGATAATCTGAAGTCACAGCAAGCAACAAGTTACGTGAGTTTATTTATATCAGATTACATAGGCCACCACGCGCGATTGGGTTCGTAAAATAAAGAAAAAGAAAGCGAAAAGAGAGAGAGAGAAAGAGAGAGAGAGAAAGAGAGAGAGAGAGAGAGAGGAGACAGATGCAACAGCTGTTTAGGTCATGAGGGAGGGATGAATCACCGAAAAATTTCCACAAGGTCTGGCCGTTCGAGGCGACGACGCGCCGCTTCAAGTGAACGAGCATTTAATCGATCTACGCATCTTAATTTAATTATTGAGAAATGGGTGCAATAATCTCGCAACCGACATAAAAAATGCTGAGCGTGGGTGAATAATTAATCATAATCTATCTATATAGAATTCTGCTATTTTTATGACATACGTTTGACCTTTTTGAAAATCGTATTTTGGCGCCTCGTATTTTAAATCGCAATTTTTTTAGGATTTATTAATAACTCGTAGATCGTCAAATGATTTCATATAATCGGGAGAGATGACATATATATTATAAAATATACAAAGTATTTCATATAATCGGCAGAGATAATATATTACAAAATATACAAAAAAAATCACTCTCCTTTGTTTTTAACTATGCTTTTTATTAATTATGCTCATCTCATTATATCTATTAGAATTCCATAGAAAAATCTATGGATTGGGACTTTTATTAAAATTTTCTAACATTAAATCTACAATCTCAATTAAATCGAAAATTTCTCCGTAAATTTCAACGTCAATTAAATCTTGAGTTAATCTCAAGATTTCCGCGACATATGCAAATTTCTTTTTTCTGCATAATTCTTCGGCGCCAGCGATGAAACTTTAAATAGCAATCGTAAAGCAACGTGTGCAAGACGTCAGCTGACGAAGAGGCACTACTCGGTTGACGCAATCCGCGAACAACGCGATTCGCACGACTACGCACGAGTCCGAATGCGAGGAACGTGCAGTGGATTGTGAAAGATGATTTTTGCGTCTCCTATGAGTATAATATTCCAAGGACGCGCGACACCGAATTCAAATTCCGCTTCGCCTCGAACGGTCTATCGATAGCTTCCGCTCGCTCACTCATTTCACGTTATCCAAAATTTGTCACGAAAAAAACACAGTTATCTTCAAATTCGTGAATCTATTTTTAAATGGATTTTGAATCTCGAACAAAAAAGTATTCAGAGACATATTATTGCTTTTCATTTGCTATTCTTTCAATATTATTTTAGAAATAATTTAATTATTTTTAATTAGAAAATATAATTCATAAGAAATACAATAAGGAATATGCATACAATAAGGAATTTTTATTCATGTTACCTCGAGATTAAATGAAAAACAGAGTATCACTTTATAATCATATTTTATGCGTGCGTTTGCACTTGTTAATGGATTTTGTCGATGTCAGATGACGATGACGCTATCGTATCAAGTGTATTAAATGTTGAAAGAACTCAGTTAATTTAGTAAGCGGGCGTACTCAAGATTTTTTCGAGGTGGAGGGGAGGGTTATCAATTCTGGTATCGCACATCCAGCACGTTTTTGCATTAATAGATTTTTTGGATGTTTTAAAGCTTAGAATTTTAGAGCTCCATTTCTGATTTTGCATGGGAAAAATATTAAGTTTTGTAAATATATTCTATTTTTTTCCTGAAGAAAATGTTAACAAAATACAATTATTAAAGACGAAATATATAGTTCTTTAATATTGTTATTGTTATTATTATTATTATTACCTATAAAATATTAATGATTATTTTCCTACAAAAAGAAGTTTAAAAAAATTCCGAAAAGAACATAGAAAAGTCTCCTGTATGAAAAATATTACGAAATATTATTAAAAACGTGATATTAAACTGAAGTTAAAAAGAAAAGAAAGAGAAATAAGGCAAAGAAGAATGTTCAATAAAATTTGCAAAATTAAAAATTATGCGACTTTCTTTCCAAAACGTTTTAACATATCTTCAGAATTCACAATGTCTCTGTGATTTCGACGTAAGAGAGCTATGCCATTCAATCTTCTGCCATTATATTGCGCAAATAATTTTTAAATTACGTCCATGAATTCTATTATATACCTCTTGTGATCTATTGACTTTGTGTCTCTATTATTAACATTGTTATCTCTTATTGACACTTTTATCGTAGGGCCTTTTCTAAAGTAAGCAATGCAGGTAACAGTGTGTTTTTAAAATGATTCAGTCGATCGAATGCTTACCTTTCTTCGACTTTGCTCCGATCTTCAATCTTGATGGCCACGTAACCAAGGTGTTTGTTCTGTTCATAACCTGCAACAAAACAAAATCGCTATCGTTATGCATCGCCACGATCGTCGCTTTTCAGATGGAGATTTCTCTTAAGATATTTAAAAATGCAAATACTGGCTACTAAATGATTCCCAAGTTTTCGAGATATTTTCCATTTGGTTTTTTTTGGCACATTTTTAAACAATTACTAAACCTCATGACCATTTAGATATAAATTATTTATTCATTAAAAATGAACGATGTGATATCTGTAGTATTTTCTTAAAGTTAGGTTCATTTTTTTTATATTCGTCCGATGATTAAAGTGCTAATGACTGAACGTTTAAGATTTCTTATCAATTTTTCAGATTATTTCGTTTTTCACATGACCTTCGTGAATATTTAATCTCTCCGACACGTAGCATTTACTTATCGAAGTTATACATTGACTGTTATTCACTTTTTGGAACAATCATTCTTATCATTTCTACATCGTTATCAATTTTCTAGCTACAGTATTTTTTTATACAATTTTCGAATATTGCATTTCTTATGTATACATGGACAGTGCTCAAGAAAAATAATTCAATACATTTATTTAAATATGCGTTTATCTCGAAGAAATCATAAATGTAGCATTGCGTAATATAAAAAAAGCTATTAGTATATTTTTTGTACTCCATATGGAATTAGTTTTAAATTTATCTAGACCTAAATGGATTTAATTAATTGAAAACTTTTAGGTAATTAAGGTTACGAAATCTTCTAATTCTTTCTCCTTGAGTCATGAAATCTTTATTTTAATTGTAATTGCACAATACTTAATAATTATTATAGTCAAATAGGCTTTTTAAAAAAAATTACAACAAGTAATATAAGATCAAATTTTCGTATTTGAAAAATTCGTTCTAAAATTATCGAAGATTTCGTTCAACATGAAAGAATATCGCGTTTTTTTCTACAGTGTCTATTTTTAATTTTAGTGTCTTCAACTCTTTGAATTATTAAATGTCTGGATGTAATTTCTAAATTTAGACAAAAGATAACTATTTTTAAATATGAACTGCACGTAGCTTCAAAGAAGAGAAACTCGACTGTCTTAAACTATGAATTAGAATAAACGATAGAACTTAAAATAATTTCTGTTCTTTAACTTAAGTACAACTGAAAAAATTGAAATCTAGTATATTACTAATTAGAATCTAATATTATTAACTCTCTAAATCATAAATATTCGAATCATTTAGCGTCGAATACTATTTTCAACATCAGAAAATGCTGCGTGCAATCCCTTCATAAGAGGACTAAAACTTAAAATCGAACGAGCACATTGTGAGCTACGAAAAATTCATTTTCAAAAATACATTAGTCATTACCACGGTCATTTTCGTTGAAAAATGCGAGTCCTTCAATTGTCGACGTCCAGCTGCGAAAAAGTCTCTGACCTTCGCAGTGAAAACGNAAAAAAAAAAAAAAAGTAAAAAAACCACAAAAACAGAAAAAATAAATTCCCAGAAGATGAGAGCGCGTTTTTCACAATTATTACTTATTAATTCTTTCTTCTTAATAACATGGAACGATCTCGAGAGTGGGAGGTGAATGGATCACTTTCACGATAACGATAACGGGTCACTCGGCTGGATTCGTAGGCACTGAAGCTAATCACACTGTGGATGAATCGAGACGCCGGATTTACTTTCACTGCAGCCACCGTCAATCGCGGTAAAACATCCCGGAAGATCATGCGACCGCTAATTAACTGTTCGAGATTCCACCTCGCGACGTAAGAGATTGTCCCCACGAGTTTGTCGACCTCGTAATCGATCTCGCCAAAGATCCGCCGGATCTTCGATAACGCGAGGATTCGACGTCGCGCACTGCCTTTTAATTTTGCTTCGCTCGAAGACCAAACGATCGATTCCCAATCCCAATTGCGACTATCAAGTGGTCTATTCCTATATCATTCTACTTCACCTCGCTGCGCGATTCGATGCACGTGGATCACTTTGAAAATATCACAACTTTAGTTGTCCCTCAAATCTTTTCCTCCCGAACTCTTGTCGTCACAACCGGCACGGGATCCATCCGCCAAGCGCGTGCAGTTTCGAGCCAGGATTTTTGTTTTTTTTTCGCGACAGAGCTCTCCTCGTCGTTGTCGTCGAATCGCAGGACTGCCACGGGATCACTGGCACGAAAGGAAACTGACTAACTGACTAACGCGAGATAATATAACGGGTCGGTCCGGTCGAATCGCCTCCCACTACGTTCTCCAACTCCCGCCACTAGGCGCGACTTCACTTCACTGCGCACCACGTCGGCCTCTCGTCATCGCGACCCTGCCTCCGCGAACTCCCTTTCTTCACTTCCTCACCTGGGAGTCTCACGAGCCTCCGTCACCTCCGTTACAAAGACAAATTAAGACTGAAACAATTAAAGAACATACTGTTCCAGTCTGACAGGCATTTCAAATCTCTTCCCATTGTTACGAGTTCTTTTGTTGGAATCGCTTGGAATAATTCAAGATAAAAACGGATATTTTAACATATTTTCGTGAAATGAACTTAAAGCTTCGATGAGTTTCAAAATTTGCAGACAATCAAAAGTTTTAGGAAACTCGATTTTTTCGAAACTCGTCGAAATAAATGTTGCAACGTTTCTATTTGCCATACACAAATTTATATAATTACATTCTAAGAATGTTTGTCGACTATAGCGAGTATTCTAGAATAACAGAGTGAATCATATAATCCTCTTATTCCATTAAGATGCATGCATGTCATACATATGTACTTCATGATACGCGACAACCTTTAGACTTTGGTGCAATAATAACATGGACCGTCCGAAGCACTCTGTACACTTTTTACTCATCTTAAATTACTGGATTTAAATATTAAAATTTAAATACCAAACTTACCGAGTTTCGAATTGTCATGTTTCTAAGATAAAAATAGTCTCGTAGAAAGATCTAAATCACAACAGACACTGTTTTAGATAACATTCCAGTTCTTCCTCGAATTCTCTTCAAAGTATAAATTATATACCGGAGATAATGTTGTAATACAAACAGATACTGTGATACTATATCAGCACAAATATCTGTGATTATATCGGCTCGTATATTAGATTGGCTATCTTTATGAAAAAAATCTTATAATTATAGCACGTTATATGTTATATTTCAATAATAATCACGAAGAAATATAAAATGATTTAACTTGTCATTATAATTGCACCATGTATTCTTTGCCTGATATTTTAAGTGAAAAGGAACCAGAGACAACCTTCGACTCGTTTCAACTCACCGATAAATGAACATTCCTCTCTAAGTCGGTTAGAAGTTCAGATGCATTTCGACGTCAGGTCGTTTTTCATTGTTTGAATTTTAAAAGGGCGTTTCTTTAGAAACTAACAGGATTGAAAATGAAAGAAAGGGATGCTCTCCTCCCCTTCTCTCACACATACACCCACACCCACACGCATACGTCTACACGTACACAGCAAGATACTGTGCAGTTAGTCATTGGCTAAATCTGAAAATTGTTTGATCCATAGACGTTGTAAGTATACAGAATGGGGCATACAATTGGCACAGCTCTATAAATGTTAAGTTTAGCGAACAAAAGTTGCATGGTTTTGAGGATGACAAATAATGTGAAATCTATTTTCGAAAGAATCAATTTTTCAAGGGATTTTATTCAAGGAATACAAATCACTGTCGTTTCTTTAAATAAAATTCTATGATTTTGTTTACATAATATCATTGATCTGTTTTTATTCTGCATATAAAAGTAAATTTATCAAAAATCAATAATTTACAAAATACTTTATATTTTATTTTGACATTTGGATTCTTTTTGGTAATATTACTTTAATATTTTTATATACAGAATATAATTAGAATCATATTATGTAAAAATAATCGTACAAATTTATTTTAAAAAATGGTTATAATTTTTATGTGACCTTGAAAAATTGATTTTTTTTTCGAAAATAGATTTTATAATTATTTGTTTTCCTCCAAACCATACAACTTTTGTCTGAAACATTTTTGCGCTAAATGTAATATTCTATTCGAATTCCATTTGCATGTCCAACCCTGTATATGGACATTAGCGCTCTCACGTAATCATATTTACATGATGTAAGAGTAGTTTCTACTGCGATATCTTCAACAGCGACTATAGCAACAATTACAAACGCAGCGATAACAACAAGTTGTACATATAGAAAGATATCGTGGTATCCAACATAGAATGTTTGAGATCTACAACTTCGTAAATCTTCGCATATGTCATAAATTCTTTATAGATTTTTTATTACTGAAATGTACTGCACTAGAATTTCCTTTCTCGCTTTCGCCAAATGTCAAATATGCACCTATTTCACTTTAAGCACAAAAAGTGAACACTAGTTCAGCTATAAAAAACAGACTTTATAATTCTACTCTCATAAATCAAAGACACTCGGAAGATAAGAAACACTTTCGGTTGTTCAAACTCATAAAAGCGATGAACAATGATTTTCTCGATATAAAGCTGTTTTTCTTTTGTTTATTTTCTATTTTTGTTTCCATCGTAAATTGATTTTTAATCAACATCATTATTAAAGCAGTAACGGAGTAACGGTTTCTTCGCAACGATATGTATTTTGTTTTAATAATATAACATAAAACATTCAAGAAATTTATATTTCTATGAATCTAAAAATCTTTTTCTTTCCGGTTTTAGTTACAATACCTATATTTTCAGTCACAAAAATTTTCATAATATAATAGGAATGACAAACACGCAAAAAATTTCTTTTCTCCACATCCGGGTGTACGTTTGTGACAGCTAAATATTAATGCCCAAGTTAGCCTAAAAACTAACAATGCTTGCATCATAATATAATAAAAAGGATCATCAAAAACGTCCGAAAATATTTTCTAAAGATTTCCACTACAATGTTTGTATTGAGGTCTTTGTCATGTATTGTTTGATGAATAACTTTAATACACACAAAGCTTCAGTTATTTTCATGTCTCTACTTTCACTCACCAATTATCAGGACTTTCAATATAACATAAAGATACTCAAAAATACTCAAAAATACTCTAAAATACTTTAAAAGGGCGATATACTTTCAATTGTATCGCCCTTTCCAAATTAAATATCTAAAAATCGAATATGTCGAAATTATAAAAACCTGAAATTGAATATTTCAGATATTAGATATTAGAATAATTGAATATTTTAGATACTAGATATCGAATAAAAGTAAATTAAAATTAAAACTAGATATAAAATATAGCTTGGTTTCGAGATAATAAGGGAATACAGTAATTATGTCAAATAATTTTTTATAATTATGAAGATGTTATAAAATTATGAAATGTTTTACTCTTTTAATCTTTTTCTTTATCATCAATTTTCATTTCGTCTATTGTATTTACAAATCCTTCGCAAAATACTTTATCTCAAATATTAAAAATTCGAAAAAGTAGTTTTGTTTAAAAATATACAAGCATTACGATTTGTTTATTGCTATCGCATCTGCACTGTCTGCATTATGCTATTTTGTTCGTGGAATGGGTAGTGAAATTGTACGAGTGTATGTTTCTGGTAATAAAATTGGCGAGATCGAAAAAAGTGTGCATTGAGTGACACAAACGAAGTTATCGCAAAGACATGCGGGTCTTTATCTTCAACATGCACGAGTTGCTGATTATAGGAACCAGATAAATATATGTGAGGGCCGACTCGATATGAAAATACTTTCAATCGCACATATCAATTGCGCAACGAGTCGACAAAGAAAATTATAGACATTCAAAATATCGTGACATACTTGATAACTTTATTCAATTTTTATTCAACTGTATTAGTCATACTTGAACGAGTGCTTGATGGTGGTTTTAATCTAATTTATTTCGTACTGCAAATGCAGAAATTCTGAAGAAGATTGAAATTCATGGAATTTTATCTTTTTCCATTTTTAAGTTCATTCAACAATTTTTCCAACTATATTATATCGATGAAAAAATGAAACAACAATATTTGAGAACTACTTGATTTATATTTGCAACAAACAATTTGAAAAGAAGTTACTGATATTATTTAATTGATAAGGATTTAATCTATCGAGGTGATATGTACGTAAAGTATGTTATTGCTGCGCAAAATGCTGACTTATCATATATTAATCCACAAAAACTCGCGAACGTGAGAAGCTCGACCGCATAAATTTTCGCCGATTCGATGAAAAAATTCCAAAGATTAAAATACATATATACATGTTTACTTGCGCAATAATTATTATAAAATTATTATAAGATAGCACATTATGTCAATACAAATAAGAACTATACAAAAAAGTTTAAAACGTTATTTTTAACATACGTTCCATATTCTCCTCCTCGACGATTCTATTTAGACATAGAATTACAATTCAATGGGAATTACAAATCTCGAAATAATTAATAAAAATATAAATATATCTATCGATACATAAATATATTGTAATTAATTGAAGCGTCGATGTGCAACCCAATTGCGATTAAAATTAATCTCCGACTCAAAATACTGGGAGCGCTCTCTGGTCACGTGCGTTGCTATTACTATCATCACATACATGTGTTATCTTCATTTCGAATCACTTCAACCGCAATGTCGCGGCAGATTACGTGTACAATTTTCAGCGAATCGCGAATCTAGTTCGACGAATCAGCAGCGGATGTGTCTCGCGGTCTGTTTGAGTGTAGATCATGAATTATGCAATATATGTTTGTCTCTACAACGCACACGTAAAATTAAACTTCGTGAAGATATGAAAATAGAGCGTATGGGACATGCTTGTTTGAATTATTATGATCCGAAAAAATAAGCTATATGAAATTAATAAACAAATCGTGAGCTATATCATCAAGATTCTATTCTCCGCGAATTTTGCGAACGATGTGTAGAGGTAACCTTTTTTATGTGATTTGTCTATATTCATAAAAATTTCTAAAAAGAAATTTCTCTTATTAATTTATGTCAATATCTTCCTTACTAAATTTATTGTACCTATATAATTGTCATGTAATATAGTGAGAAATGAGATTGTTGAACGTTGCGCATCCAAATGCTAGAGTTCAGAATTAATAGTTAAAATATTAAAAAGCAAATAACGAAATCACGAATAGAATTTAGAATCTTTTTCTCAGACGATTTCTCTTATTTCTAACATTTTTTCAACATATAATTTATTTTATCTTTCGACACTACAGTTTTATATTCTAAAAAAAGACATCAATAAAAAAGAAACAAGAATTGCTGATCATTGTATATCGTTAATCAATATGGAAATATGATAATCAAAAGAATAATCAAGCACATAGTTCTCATCGATTTAACATGTATGCAAATCGTAAAAGAAAAAAACATTCGAGCGTAGGAAAACAACCTCTTAGCCGGTCGAGTTTAACAAATATTATTGACATGAAAGATACCGTTCAAGTATCCTTGAGAATCGCGAAAAATCACGCATGATTTTGAGCAAAGATGCTCAAAACAGTATTAATATCGGTGATAGTAGAAGAGAGGAAAAATTTACACTAAATTTTCTCAGAATTCAGATACAATAAAAATCTCTGCAGCAGAATAAATAGATAATAAATAGATTTGCTAAATTATAATGAGAACTTAGAACACATTGTTAACACTAGAACCGCCAATACTATTATTCCTCCATTAATCATTTTAATTAAAAAAAAAAAAAATTTTTTTGTATTATACAGCACAGAATATTTTGAAAATTTTTGTGAACATAATATAAATAATTTTAATGTGATACAAATAATATCAAAATAATTCTTAATTAATCGAAAACGGGAATAGGACATTACTAAATTGGCCTGCGGCGGTTTTAGTGTTGAATGTGCGCTATATTCCTAGCACATATGTATATTCATACATATATTGTTACACAAGGATTTCAAACATCGATATTAAGACATTATATTTAATGTCGATACTAACAGATTATTTAACAAGTATTGAAAGAAAAGAGGTGACATTTGTAAAATAGAAGAGTACATAAATAGTTAACGATAAAGAGATAATATAAAAGCATCAACTGTATTCCTAACTGTGAATCAACGATGCCGAAGAGCAGTTGCAAATTTTTTTAAAAAGAAATTAAAACATAACATTTCTAAAGCGTGACACACAGCTGCGTCTCGTACCAAAGGCGGAATAATATTTACGTAACACGAGATATTGCATTTCTTTGGGTAGATTAAAAGATAACTGCGAAGAAAGAAGAAATGTGATCATGTAAACCGCCAAAGAAGCTTCTTTTCTAACTAAAACTTAGTTAGACAACCAATAAAAGAATTGCGACTACAAGAAATTACAACAAATTAATATGATGCATTTAAATGTGATTTAAAAAGTATGTATTGAGTATATATTAATTAAAATCAATTAAAATAGATCATAATCCTCTCTCTCTCCCTTTACGTACATAAATTTATTATTATTAAGTGCAATTGGCATCTCAGCAATATTAAGTTTATAATGTATTTATTAATATATATTATACTGAAATAACATCGTTAATTAATTATTGTAATTTAATTTAATCAAGTAAGAAAATATTGATTATTCTTCTGAAACACTTTATATTTAAGACAAGAGATTTGAATTAAAAATGATCGAAGAACTGATCGTGAATCCCATCTCAGCAATTAAAATATTCATACTAATTTAGGAGTTCCAAGCTATCTCCAAAATCAATATACCTCGCCGAAGGGGCAATACGCACGCGGACATTAATTAATGAAGTGCCGACTAGCAGCGCGCATATCTCATTCGTTATCGACATCGAAAAGCCAACAGCGGTCAAGGATTATGCCATGGCGCTATAATTAACGTGGCGTCATCGGTAAGAAACGAGAAAGGAAAAGGAGAGGGGGGGAGAGAGAGACCGATATTTGAAGTGTGTCATGCTCTTCAGCCCGAATTTGGCAAAATTTTTCACATACATCAGTGATAATACCGGGTACACGGGCATATCGCGCCGTGGAATTGCTTAAAGGCGGGTGGGAGGAATGCGATGCTGTTAAAGCCACTCTATAAATAATCGGCCGGTGTATGAATTTCCAGAACTTCCCTCCCCCCCCATCTTTTGTTTACGCAACGTGCAAAGGCGATAAGGATAAGCACGAATGTTACCTTCGAACTTGCTTGGTGAACGGCGGCTCTTGTGAGGGCCCCGCAGGCGGTATATGATTATCGGTCTTCTCGCGACGTTTTAATTCATCTCTTTAATTCATACACACACATACACATACACACATACACTCGTCTCTCATTCATCTGTTCGATTTTCCCGATGGGCGGAATTTTTTCTTTCCGCCAATTATTTCTTATATTTGAATTAAATATAATTGATAAGTGTTTGATCATTAAATGTGTTTCCTCTAAGAGATTAGTATTAAAAAAGCACCTAATTATTAAATTATTGGAAAAGTCAAATGTGTATGTTGTAAAACACAGAAAAATAAAATATTATCTTTAGAGAATCATAAAATATAATATTAAATAGTTGAAATATAGAGTAGTATAGACAGAATTTCTTCTCTCCGTCGATTAACTTTCTATTTGAATATTGAACTGATAAGTGGTTGATAAATAAATATGTTTCCTTAGATTAACATTAAAAAAAGCATTCTGTTCATAAGTTAATGGAAAAGTTAGGTGTGTGTTGTAAAATATAAAAAAAAAAATTATCTTTAGAGAATTGTAAAATTTGAAGTATAGTATTAATATCATTTAGTCTCGTCAAAGTTGTGCCAGATTTATGGTAATTGTGATTGGATTATTGAACACCGTCGCGATATCTAAATCACAGTTTCATCATTATTATTTTAGCTTGGAATTCTCTTCTCTCTCTGGAAATTTGATCCGAACCGAATTTAATGGGAGAACAGTACGTGTTCGGTGTTACCCGATTCACGGTGTTATCCGAGTACGCGTTTCCTCAATTAACCCTCTCATCGCCGCGAGAACCGCGATCCCCACGGCCGTAATTCGCCGATCGGTTTTCTCTGTCGAGTTGCCGGGCGAGCGAAATGGACGGGAAGAGAGGACGGAGAAAGTATGCGGTGTTACGTCCGAATCGTAAGCTTCCTGCTGCGGGCTCATTTCGCTCTACGATTGTAATTTCGAGTTACGTTATCGTGACGAGGAGGAAGACGAAGGAAAGAGAACGAGTTTCTTTACGCGCTCATTCGGATTTCTCCGCGCCGTAATCTAGATTTTCCATGCGTCGTCGTCAACGTCGTCGTCGTTGTCGTCGTCTGTCGCCGATACGCTCGAGAAATCGTTTGCTATTGATTCTTCCACAAAAACATGCGCGTGAAGTAGTTGCTTGTTTTGATTGAAATATCAAGCGATTCGATATCTCCATCGATTTCGATTTGACAGATTTAATTTGATCTGCAATTCTAAAATCTTTCTCTTGATAATGCGTGACTTGCAGCCTTTTACGTTTCATAAGATATTTCCTATCTTTTATCTTTTATCATTTATATTGTATTTACATAAAATCTTCCTCTCCCCATAATTTCTTCTCATCCAGATCATTTTCGAAGAAGATTACGCAAAGAGAAATCAAATAGCTTAATTGAAATCATATAAAATTAAATAAAGCTTCAGTTACGAAACACCCTGTACAAAAGTTGTATTCAACGAGTGCAATTGAGTTGGTGCAAAATCTCGAAAGACAGGGGGAGAAGCTCACGTATCGTCGCCGTTATCAAACGAAGAAATCGTATTGCGCGAACAGTCGCAGTTCACTCGACATAACGCGAGTTATCGCGAAAAGGAGAGAGAGGAGGTTGCGGTGCAAGAGGCAAAAATATGTAAAAATAGCCTCTTTCGTTTTCGCATAATCGCAAGGTCAGTTCGACGGTGCTTCGACAAGGAGACGACTCGCCTATGTTAGCAATCCTCTAAGACTGAAGTTGGCCAGGTCAGTCGAATTGCTACTTCCATTGACCTTCTTTTTGACATATCAAAGACAAATCTGCGTTTTATGGATTTAAAATAAATTATAAATATTACAAATTATAAATTACAATGCAGTATAATGCAATAATATGTATTGTACGGGCATCCGCGCTTGCCGATTCATTAGTCTAGAGAGAAATATCCTCTCTATAAATATCCTTATTTATATTTCATATATTCCATTCCTTCCTTCTTTTGCCAGAGAAATTGGTTTGTCCTTTCGTGTAAACATGGCATAAAAAAGGAGAAATTTAATTTCGTTGTCTGGTAGCCGGCATGAGATCCGACTTTGTGTCGAAAATGATTATTATAGCAATTAAATGAAGAAGTTCATAATTGTACGTTTGTACGTTTCCTACTTACAAAGTGAAAGTTACAGAAATTCTGTTCGAGCACAAGTATACATATATAAAATTGATTTTTTGATTATTTTAAAAGTCTCACTTTATAATGAGAAAATAAGAGTTTTTTTTTAAACCATTTGCTAGAAATGTACGAACCATTCGAATAATCGAAAGATAGAATTCGATTTGATTGAATTCGATTTGAATTTCTACGGTTCAAATTAGAAAAATTTTGAATCTAAGAGTTTCGAATACGAATCACGTGTATTAACAATCTTATAAAATCATATTTGAAATGACTTCATATCATATATAAATAATATTACTTTTCTCTCTCTGTTACATAGACATTTTTTATTAATTATATAGTAAATATTATACATTAAATATATTTATATATATTAAAATTCAACAATAATTATGTTATTTAAAAATTACATTTTATCAATTTGATTCGATTTAATGCGGGTAAAATTTTGTTAATTCGGTTCGATTCGGATTCGAACAAAGAAGTAAAGTTCGATTTGGCGTCAAAAAACCTTGATTCGCATCTCTACTTATTACATACTTATTACCGTATTTATTACAATAATTTATAGCAAATTAACTTTAACAAAAGAAACTTATTATCTGAAATATCATTTTAGCACTGTTTTTACCGACGTCATAAAAAAGAGATTTCTAAAGATCTATTTTAATAATTAATTTTTGATTAACTTGATTTATGAATACTTAATTATTCCGAAATGCAGTCTTAAGAAATCACTTTAATGATATAAAAATAAGTCAGCACAAATGGCAGGAACTTTTACTGATCTTGCACCAAGAAAGAATCTTTTGTGGTCGAGAGAAAGGAGTTGCATCATGAAATATCCCGATCTATCTTACGTGTCGCTTGTCAGCAGTCGTTGGATAGAAAGTTCTCACTAATCGATCAATGAAATCTTCGCGATGAGACTTCATCTTTCATATTTAGATTTATAAGCAAGCAAACATGTTTATAAAATCAACAAGATATCAATATTCATCGCTAATATTTCAATGTATTAAATATAGTGTTGAAATCTTTTTCGTTCAATCTTCCTCTGTTTATTTTTTTAAGTATAATTGTTATATAAAAATATTGGAAAAAGGATCGAGAATGAATAATTTTAAAAAATATAGAATCTTATAAAATATATTAATTATGAAAACATTTTCACTTGGTTGTCTTCGCAGTGCACTTGCAACGCTTATACTACAGTTAATCGCATAAAAAAAAAATAAAAAAAAGACTTACAGCTTTGAAGAAGGTTTCCGCTGGTTTGGTATCACCTGTAAACACAATGATTAAATTAAAACATAGAAAGGTCTTCGAAGCGATTATCTTTCTTCCTGCCTTATCTATCTATTTATCTTGATTTTATTATATACTCGCGTATGATGTAATTCTTGCTCTCGCTTTCGCGATAAGTTAAATCAATCCACACAATCTTCTGTTCCGCGTATCGATATAAAATCACGAAAATCGATATAAATATGCATAAGCAACATAGATTTATATACGCCGTTACATCCCGATCAGCTAAACGATATTACAAGGCATGAAAAATACTGGGGCTTCACTGCTGCTATATAATCCCGTTTACAAACAAGAGCTGTCTATTTAAATCGTAGTTCCAGGTATATCGTTCGCGAATGCAAATACAGCAAAAAATACGGACGAGATACTACTGCGATCAATTTTATTACATTAATAGACTTAACGTTCAAATAAAAAAATCTATGTTAAAATAACAATGATTAAGAGGCAACGCAAAAGACATCCAGAAGACATTCTATATAATAATATAATAAGTAACTATAGATGATGATAATGAAAAAACTTTCTAGTAAAAATTTTTTTTTAATTTCTTTATTTTTAAAACGGTGGGAATATTTTATTGTTTGGTTCAGTTGATTTTTCGCGAACCGCAAATGCTTTCGCCATCGCGGAAAGACAGCGGAAAGGAATCGAGTCTACGTTCGACGGGAAAGCGAAAGTAGACACTGCGGTGACTCGTTTCGTTTCTCGAGCGTTATAGACACTCCAGAAGCAATGAAAGCGATAAAGGACACCGGAGAGCTTAGAGTGTCTGTGTCGAGAGAGAATGAAAGAGAGAGAGAGAGAGAGAACGGAGAGGGGGAATTAAGCGCGAAATATATAACGGCTGAGTTATTGTCGCGGCCCGTTCTTAGAGCGTGATTTAGCGCTGTGTATGTGGCGATGATCGCACAAGGTGGCGGACTTTCGTCAGAAAACTGGAAGTCGCGAAACATAACTAGTGGCATTTAGCGCAAAACTAAGTATATGCGCTGAATTTATAAACTTGCCCCCTTCCCTCCCTCCGAAAGATAATATTTCGTATTCGCGAACTCATTTTATCGCTCCTTAATTCGCGCTAAAATCTTCTAGCGGTTGATAATTTAGAAACGAGTTATTTTATTCGACCATTGTAGTCCATTAATATCTTGACTTTCCTTGATAACCGTCTACTCTCAGAATCTGATATTGGCGGTCGGGAGAAAGTGCGACAGTTATGAAGACTTTGTCACGTCGCGACAGATTGAATCGGTCCTTGATATACTTGCCATTTAAATCAGCTCAATTTTTTGTGACTGTCTTTTCAACTCAGTTTGCTTTCTATTAATGTTACATACTACTTCGTGAACATAATCGATTTCTCATTCTCATTCCATCTTGAGACTAAATTTTCTTACTTCAGAATTTATAAAAAAAAATGAAGGAATTTTATTATTAGCAAAGAAATATAATCTATTTAAGGATTCAGTTTTATATTTTTGATTTAAGGATCGACTATCTGTTTTGATATTAATTCCGAATCAGCGTTATTAATAATAAAAGAAATTATTACAAATAAATATAAATATTATATCTGAAAAAAATATTTTATCGAACAACAATTAAATTGATGTAATAATACAATATGTAAAACGGTTCTCTCTCTTTCTCTTTAATATAGGATTATAAGTAAAACTGATACAAAATGGTATCAATATAACAAAATTTTTTCTCTTTTATTTCTTTATTAGTCTTCTACATTCTTCCTAATCCAACTCTTGCTCAAATTAAATTTGCTGTTAAAAATGATTCCAACTGGACTTGGTGCATTCACTGGATTCCGATAAATAGCACGTGCGAGGCTCTCGCGCTTTACTCACCGAGAAGCATCTGCTCCAACTTGCGGCGGTCCACGCGGAAACGCTCCTGATGCAGATCCTCGGGATCAATGTTGAGTTCAGCCGCGAGGTCACGGAGGTCTTCACGGCTCTCGAAGCCGGACTTGCCAGACACGCTGGTGGTCGTGGTGCCCTCCGATGTTTCCGACATCGTTTCCGCCGCCCGCCGTGGTTCGCTGTTGATCACCATATCGTCGGGTCTCATCCTGCCGTCCGACGAGTGACGTGTCCGCCGCGACCTCCGCCTACCTCACCAAGTCGCGACGCTGTCGACACAGGAAATAGAAAAACTCAAAATGGAAATTAGGTGTTATTTATTTGTTACGTGTATACTTCCGGATAGAATGGAAAATTCGATCGGCAAAAGCGAGACGACATTATTAGATAACATCTTTGCTGGGAAGTGGGGAAGGGAGAAGGCGAGGGACAAGCACATTCCATCCCAATGAAACTATAGCACGGAACGTTCCCATCTGAAGATTAACATCGCGCAGGATGGCTCTTGAAGGACGCGGAGATTTCGAATTCTTGTTTTCTGCACATTTTGAATACGAATTTAATGCCAGCAACGTGTGTTTGAGCCCGTTCCCACGATTGATGATTCTCATTTTTTTTTGAGGTGGTCTTCGTTGTTCGCGATGGCCCGCGAAAAAAATGCGACCACGTAGCGGGATCAGCAGATCGGCGGGTGTGCCATCCACGTGCACGCCACGATGGTTTAATCACGTGAATTAACGATAATCAGGATCACGTGAACCGACTTTTCGGCGCATAATTTGCGTCTTTTATGCGGATACAATGATCTCCTACCTGTCCGAGTAGACGATTCCGTTTGCAATAACGCAATTCGCTAACCGAATTTCGAATTGTTTATAAGCTCGTGTTCGTTTATATGTAAAATTTAACGCTTTCTTCCGCATGCAGCAAATTCACCGAAATTCCTTCATTATTCCGGGCAAGAAACGGCTTGTTTGCTTCTGCATGGCTCGTATAGTCTATGCAAAAAAAAAGGTAAACATCACGTAGGCAATACCAATCGCGAGGAGTCACGTAGACGTAATTTTATACAC
Source organism: Solenopsis fugax (assembly GCA_003595255.1). Lineage (NCBI taxonomy): Eukaryota > Metazoa > Arthropoda > Insecta > Hymenoptera > Formicidae > Solenopsis > Solenopsis fugax. The sequence continues at coordinate 35,961 of QKQZ01002689.1, read as the reverse complement.
TACGGACAGTCAGCTCGACGAGTTCGACGACCATTAGAACGAACTATTACGTCCAACTAAATTATTAATTGCATGCGCGGACGTAATAACAATAAAAACAATGTAATGTTTAAATAATAATTTTTGTCATTCGCGAGAAGTTGTATTCTCCATTTTTCTCGAGTTACAAACTGCGGAAGAAGACAAGATGAAATTTTCAAATTTTCGAAAACTGGACGAGTTATTTAACGGGTAATTATCGCTTAATTATCGCTTTTGATTTTCGGTTCTTCCGGGAGTCTCCAGCTCTAGGAAATTTGGAGAGGGAACCGTTCTTTTATTCATCGAGGGTATTGCCCTTAATTAAATGTGCATGGGAGCAGTGATGTTGAAAGATATTTTATTTTCGAATCAGACGCTTTATTCCCGCGTTAATTTTGGCGAACGTATCTCGACGACACTTGGTATCATCAAATATAAACTATCCGGCATTAGGTCAAACGTGGCAAGTGCTGGCGGCTCTTCAATAACATCACCTCGCCACGCGGAACTGACGATTTGAAATACCGAAGAGTATATCTCGAAACGAACACCTGAAAGTGGGCACACAAATTCCGAAACGAAATGGACGATAGAGCTGGAGACGCAGGTATCCGGATACATCCTGGAGGATGCAGAATCTAAATACGAGGGGGACGTAATTGGTATATCCGGGGTATACGTATCTGATACACTTCACAGCATCACTGTTGCCCGAAAACGCGAACTGACCTGCAGTCACGACGACGATGGCACTGCGTCGATCTATCGAGTTAACGAGGCGGTGCTGTGGTACCCGCGCGGGGCCTGGGTCCTGGTCCCGCCGGTGGGTCTCTGTCTCTTCGTCCCGGGTCTGGTCCTCGTCCTCGCCGCTGCTGCCGTCCAACTCGATCGGCGGCAGCGCTGTAACCTGTCGTTGTAATCGGCGCGAGCGAACGAGCAAGCGATCGGGCGACCGACCGACGGTGTGTGCGGCGCGGTGTGCGCGGTGTAAACAAAATATGGCGGTGGTAGCGAGTAAAAGGGGAGTCACCCCGGAGGGGGTTGCGAGACGCGAGGGGCACCGGCATTCGTTTCCCGGAATCCGGACCGATTTTCGGGGTAAGTCGTACCCCACCGCGGCGGCGACCAATCGCGGCGCGTGCTACCGGGACCGATTCACCCGGTTTTTGTTATCGTGCTATTCTCGACTCTCGAGGAACGCTCCTTACCATCGGCATCTCACCCGCCCGCTACCGAACGACGCGTCAGTGTATGATATATATGTATATACATATACGCGCGTAGCGGAGACCTTGGCCAGCGAGAGAACACTGGCAAAAAATTGTTTTCTTGAACACGTGTCGAAGAGCGGCGTGTATTACACGTCCGGTGCGTCGAATTCATTTTCGAAACGATTTCGCGCTTTAGGACGATTGGGAAACCAGAGGCGAAATCGCGGAGGTAATGGAAGAATAGTGAGCGCGCATGTGGAATTTTGCAGGGGCACATCGCGCGACCGTCCGTAAAGAAAAACGTGAGAAAACACTTCTCATCGGTATACAATGAGAATTATGTAAATAATTTTCGTAATGGTAATATATTGTATATCATTTAAATTCCTTGACCAAAGGAAGAATAACATTTCAGGCCTCTTTGACGGAATTATTGGATACATGAAATATATTTCTGTTTTTCCCTTCGTTAATCCCGACGTTCAAGATGGAACTTTATTTGTGGCAATTTTACACTTCGTATAATCACAAAATATAGAAATCTAAGATTCAAAATAAGTCACGTATTAGTATAATTCCTTTATGGTACTCGGTAAAAGAAAAATTAAATTTTTTAACGTTTTAATTTTCTTTTATAAGTAATTAACAGAGACATGTCTTCTTCAATCGTAGATATAAAAATTAAATGAGGTAAAATTTCAATCATAAAAACATACTTAATTCGGTAGACCAGTTAAGCAAAAGTAATAAAAAAAACATCAAAGCCAAAGTTTCTGTGAATTGATTATTCTATATGTTACAAATCGCACACATGTCGGTGATTTACATACTGGTCAACATAATCCTTCCAATAAAAGCAAATAACCTAGTCATGAAAATGAAACCATCAAATCTTTCCGGGTGGAAGATTTAATCCAAGTGCTATATTTAATTAGTAAAGCTTGCGTCAAAGTTTGACCCCCATGCGAGTATTACAGTTAAACGGAATTTTGACATTTCGTTTGACTTTGCATGACATAATTTCGAGCTCAACTTTGGAATGTTACTGTGAATTTTCATCCAAATGCTAATTCAAGTTTAGCACAATTTTTGTTATTAAAATTTTGATAGCTTAAAATAACATTTAATAAGATTTTACATTAAAGTAGTATCAGTTCAATTATTCCAACACCTTGCAACTTATCAATATATTCCTAGCGATAAAGTAGGCAAAAAAAATTCTTAACTATATGAATTTTCAAAGTAGTAAAAAAATATATACATGAGTAGTATTCTAGGATTGACAAAGAGAACCGCAGAATCGAGTTTTTCGATGCCAATTCTTCGAGATAAAAAAATGTGTCGCGGTGCTTATCAACATACAGTTTTGTTTTCGAGTTATAAATTTTTGAAAATCTAAAAAATATTGATCTGAAAATCTTGAAAATCTGAAAAAAATTGGCATCGAAGAAAACGATGAACATTTCTGGGGTTCCCTTTGTAAGTCAACATAATTTGAATGAAATATGCACAACGTCGGAACAACCTCTCTTTTTTTGTCTCCGACGTGATCCATGTGCATCGATCAGTTACTGATAGAAAAATCACGTATTCCGATCGCGTGCCACTTTAAAAGCGGATTGATGCACGCGGGAGCGGAGAGCCAGTCTCGTGCTACGCTGCAGCGATGACGTGCGGTGATCCTCGCTCATTCTCTAGGAGAATGAGTGAGGATATTTGTGTCCGTCATTATTTCATCGGTGGCGCCGTCCAGCCGACGCAATCCTCCTCCACTGCGCGCCGCCGATTCCTCCGGCTGACCATAGCCCCCTTCTTTTCCACTAAGCACCGGCGATTCATAGACGGAAACTTTCTTATAGAGGATGTGGATCTTTCCACAGCCAAAACTTCCATGGGTGGAATTTTACATCCAGAATTCGGTATTTAAAAAAAATATTTTAATTTTTGACAAAGTTAAAAAAATTTTAAGTGATTTGACAAAAAATAGTATTTGATTAGGGTGTTCACGTTGCACGCTGCAAGACATGTAACAAAAAAGATAAAATATTTGAATGTTATTGAAACCACTCCCTTTCTTGGATGAGCTACTCCATACCCAGAAAAGCCAAAAGTCTCCATCCCTGCGGCAATTCCTTCCCCGGGACATGTATTCTCTTTTCTACTGTAAGTCGCTGGTTCCTTGACTTTTCTTTTCTTGCTTTTTTCCTTTTCTTCCTCTCTAATAATGTATTGGAACCATTTGTTCATTTCATTTTACAAATAAGACTTATTTTCCAATTTCCTCTTCTATCTTTCCCGTTATGTCAGTTTTTTTTCACACTACCTGTCATGAGTTTTTTTTCTCATTTAATTACTTTTTCTTCGACTGCGCGTCAGTTTTTTCGTCTGATTCTGCGTTTTTTCTACTGAGCATTGCATCGGTTGTTTGCGTTTCTTATCCACTACGCGCGCATTTCCTCTGTAGAGAGTGTACATCTTTCTTATTCTTTCTCTCACTTCCTCTTTCCTTATCTCTGACTACATTACGCGATGCGTTTTTTGCAACAGAAAATCAAGATGATGCGTTCATTTCTCAAATATTTGCTAGGCTACGTGGCGCGGCATACATACGAAGTGACGTATATTATAACGACATGATAATATTGTAATTATTTGTGTGTAACAAAGCAGTAAAATGTCTTTCGTAAAATGTAAATGAAGATAACAAGTAGAATGAGGAAATAATGAGTTTTTTTGCCTGGATAATTCACAACACACACACTTAATGATAGCTGGGGAATGACTAGTGAAGCTTGAGATTGCTATAATTTTTTCGTCTTTTACCCTTTTCCGTGTGTGATCCGATTTGAAGTTTCTACAATGTAAGAACAAAATAATTTTTCCCTTAAATTGTAACTTATAAATTTGATATAATATTCGTTATTTGTCATCCCTTCCCAGCAACCCAACAAATGAAAATGAATTGAAACGGATAGAAATAAATTTATTTCGACATTTTCGAATTTGTGCTTCTTATTTTTCGAATTCATTTGAATTCAAAAATACTCCGGGACTCTAAAACGTGAACTCAGATAAATTACAATAAATTGCAATTTTCAATTTATTTGAATTCATTCATTATTGTTTGTTGGGAATAATGATTGAAAATTATTCATTGAAGCAATGTCGAATTAAGTTTTTAGATTTTTTAAATCCGTTTTCTATTCATAATCCATTTGAATCCGAAAATATGGATTGATCATTTGCTTTTTGTATCATCTAATGACCATCGAAATAAAACTTGCTATCAATCCGTTTGAATCTGTAATTGTGGATTAGTCATTTGTTTTTAATATTACACTCAATGTACAATACAATTACGGATAGAAAATGGATTAAAAATATCCAAAAACTTGATTCAACATCGCTTTAATACCCAGTAAACGGAAATGGATTGAAAATTTGTAATCCATTTTAATTCATTTGAATACATTTTGGATTAAAACACAGCAATTAAATATCATTTTAATCCTGTCATGGATTAAAATGGATTGAATAACTCATGAAAACTCCTTTTAGATTAAAAAAATAAAAATCACTTTATTTCAATCCCGTTTCATGAATTAAAATGGATTATATGGCCTGCATAACTTTCTTAAATTGAAAAAAATAGAAATCCAATAATTTCAATCTCACTTCATGGATTAAAATGGATTCAAAGAATTCGTAAACTATAATTGGATAGAAATGGATTCGTGTGGTCATTGTCAAATCCAAATTCTTGATTTTTTAAAATTTATTTTTATCCATTTTAAATACTTTGAATCCATTTTCGTTTGCTGGATAAATAATTTTCAATCATTTTTCGTTTGCTGGGTTTCTTTTCAACATGTACGGATAAAAAATAAACGAGAAAAATGAAGTACACAATTCAAAGAAGATATATGCCATTCCCAAGTAAAACACAGAAGTTATAATAATATCACTCATTTGTTACTCGATGACATATAGGCTGCGTTCCATTTGAACGCTCACGCGTTGTAAGCTTTATTCTATCTTCCTTCCGCATGTAACGAGCGATAAAAATATAATGATATCATATAGCATATGATATTATATGATAGCATATGCTTCCCATTATGACGTCTTAAAGATGACTTAAAGACGTGTTAAAATTCAAAAGACGTCTTACAAAAGTAACAAAAAGACATCTTTAAGACGCCTTTAAGTCGTCTTATGATCCGATTTATGACGTTTATAAAACATTCCAAAAACGTCTTAATTTTCGATTGTAAGACATTTTAAAGACGTCTAAAAGATATCCTAAGGACGACTATAAAACAACCTAAAGACGTCTTATTTTCCGATTTATGACGTCTAAAAGACTTCCAAGAAGACGTCTTATTTTTCGATTATAATATCAATTAAGATGTCCCAAAGACGTCTTATTAGACATCTTGTTTAAGCGTTTTTAAGACGTCTTTTTAAATATTTAAAATTTTTATATTTTATCTATATATAGGGCTTGGCAAAAAGTATTTCAAATACAAAATACAAATTATTGGCAATCGTAGTATTTGAATTAGAAAATACAAAATATTGGCAATTTCAATTTGAAATACAAAATAAATAAAATAAGTTGTATTTTGTATTTCAAATCGAAAGATTGCCAGTATTTTATACTTCATAATTCAAATACTTTAAGATTGCCAATATTTTGTATTTTGTATTTGAAATACTTTTTGCATAGCCCTGTCTATATATAATTTATTCTGTCTACAAAAAACTAAAGTTATTTAACAATTTCTATTTTTAACGTTAATTACAATTTTTAAAATTAAAACCATTTTTTTAAACAACAATATAATTACAATATAATTGCAAACAATATAATTACAATATAATTACAAACAAGGTCGTTTTTTTAAAGTTTAAACAATAATTTTTAACAAAATATAACAAGTGAAAAAAAAAATCAACAATTAATTAACAATTAACAACTTTTTTAACACTATATTTTCTATTTCATTTCTTTTTTTAAATATTCGATGCGGTCTCCGACATGCCGCAACCATTCTTATATAACTTTTTGAACCTCGTTTAACGTGCATTTGTCAAGATGAGAAATACAATCTGAAACAATTACAAAATAATCTATATTATTACAATATTTTGCATTTTAATACAATAACGGTCATAAACGCATTTTTGCTGACGAAGCTCAATCGGACACGGGGTTCCTAACAAAATTTAAATTCATGAAAATATTATGTTGCGACATAATATAAGTCGATGAATTAAAATTATGATGGCATAAAATATAAAATTATTATATGCCGTCAAAACAGTGCGTGAGCATTCAAACGGAACGCAGCCATAACGTTATCAGATGATAAATGCAGTGAACGTCATTACCGATGCGATCAGCGATAAATGACCATAGTCCCCAATTACATCGCTTGGTGTCGGGCCGATCGATCTTGTTGTCAATCATTGGCATATGTCGCGCTCGGTTCCTGATAGGAAGTTAGGTTAGGAATATTCGCGACACTGGCAATTTTTTAAGGTTTCCGAAATCGAACAAAACATCAAAGGAACGAAAGAAGAGGCGTTGCCGTGTTAAAAGGACGATTAAAAGAAGGAGAATAAATCGAGAATGTAATTTCTCTTGTTAATCCTGAACGAGGCCCGTCTAAGTAACAGTCCAGTTCACGGCAAGATAGGCTTTTTCTTCGCATATTACGTTGTGTCCGACACTTTAGCTTCTTTTCTTGATACCGATGATGTAAACTCTGCGAGGCGAGGCGCGAAAACTTGCTGGACATGTTCGCACTCGTGACGTGAATGAGGATGCAAAGGATGCTACAAGCTCGTTGGGAACGCTCTCAGAAACGCAAGAAACTCTTGGCTCAAACGGTGAGCATCGAAACTTACCCTGGTAGCGGTGATCACCGTGATTTTTTAAAGTTGAGGCAAAGTGTCGATATCCTCATGCATTTGCCTTTTTATTTGCAGCTGGGAGTTTCAAGCGTGGATGAATTACGGCAGATTCTGGGAACAGACGTGGAGGACACGCAGAAGAAGAGAGGCAGGCTGTCCAACGACAAGTCCGATAATGCGGTCAAGGATTTGAAGGATGACGTTGCTCCAACAGATGAAATTGTATATAAGGATTCTTCGACGTTTTTGAAGGTACTTTAATGACATTTTGTGCATTTCCATGGCGAGGTATTGCATGTTTCAAACAAAATCTTATTTGGTTAAAGGGAACGCAATCATCAAATCCACACAATGATTATTGTCAACACTTCATTGACACCGGCCAACGGCCACAGAATTTTATTAGAGACGTGGGTCTGGCAGACAGATTCGAAGAGTATCCAAAATTACGTGAGCTAATCAAACTGAAAGATGACCTAATCGCGGAGACCGCGACTCCACCAATGTATCTAAAAACAGACCTGCTGTCATACAATCTGAAAGAGCTCAATTGTAAATTTGATGTCATTCTTATAGAGCCACCTCTGGAAGAGTATCAGAGAACATGTGGTGCGACCAATGTGCAACTTTGGAACTGGGACCAGGTTAGTCTCGCACGTTACTTTCACTTTTAAGTTGCTCAAAATTTTTATTTAAAAAAAACAAAATTAAAAAAAAACTCAATATATTCTTGGAAAATATTCAGTTTTTCTGTTCATAACGAGAAAAAATAATGAGTAATACATTTCACTGGTGATAATTTTTGTTGAATAAATTACAAATGTTAAGAAAGAAAGACCTGTTTTTGCAATGCTCCAGGAAAATAAAACAGACATCATTTCTTGTAATTTTTGAGATGGAAAATCTGATGCTAGTTAAAATTACATCACATGACAGAAACAAAAATGAGTATGATAAATCAGGGAGAACGCGTAGCCGTGCAGTTATTTGCAAGACAGGTCGCTATGCTATACGTATTGATGACACGTTGTATGATATGCATGTTTTGATATTAAAAATGTAAAATATCTTTGAAAAAGACTATATTTAATAGCGAAAATATCAAGCACAACGGAAAATTTTCATGCGCTTGGGTGGCAATTCGCTGGAAGGGGGAAGTCGTCTCGAAAATGTTTATGCAAACACTGCGACCGTTGCGTCTGACATTTTCGCTATTAAATATAGCATTTTTATGAGATATTCTGTTTTTGATGTCAAAACATGATCTATCACACTACCATCAATATATATCTATGTGTAGCATAGCGACTTACAATCTCGTGAATGACTGCGACGCCATGCGTTTTCTCGATTTAAACTCAATTTTTTTACATGTTCTCATCATATGTAATTTTAACTAGCGTTAACGATTACTTTTCCCAAGTACAGTAAAAACAGGCCTTTTTGTAACATTCTTTTTTAAATCTCAGTTTGATATTATTTTTATAATTTTTACTTTTCCATTTTGAATTAACTTTTAGATAAAAATTAATAATTGTTATTGATGCAATTTTCGTTTATCCGCACAGATAATGGAGTTGGATATCGGTGAGGTAGCTGCCAATCGCAGCTTCGTATTTTTATGGTGTGGTAGCAGCGACGGATTGGACATGGGACGATTTTGTCTGCGTAAATGGGGCTTCCGCCGTTGTGAGGATATCTGTTGGATTCGTACGAATATCAACAATCCAGGTCACAGCAAGAACCTGGACAGTAAAGCAGTGCTTCAGAGAACGAAGGAACACTGTCTGATGGGTATCAAGGGAACAGTGCGACGCTCCACTGACGGTGATTTTATTCATGCCAACGTCGATATTGACCTCATTATATCCGAGGAGCCTGATTATGGATCCATCGAGAAACCCGTAGAGATTTTTCACATCATCGAGCACTTCTGCCTCGGCCGAAGAAGGTAACAAAGTAATACAAATACAAAATTACGCTTCAGTAATTTTTAGATTGTGCAAATTAAATCATTTTGTAACAGATATTGTGGAATTTTTTCAATATAATTATATAATATTTTTATATGGAAATTAAGTTGTCATTATGCAAATTTTGAAATATTAACAAATTAAATCTTTATTTTTATTAAAAACATATAATGAATAATAAGGAATATGATTTATTAGACACTAAAAATTATTTAATAGAAGAAAATACAAGGAATAATTTTTCATAAAAATGATACTTAAAGTTATAAGAAGATAACTTTGAACTTTTTCTAACATCTATTATTTTTTTCATGGAAATATCCTTAATTATTCTGTTCTCATTCAGATTGCACCTCTTTGGTCGTGATAGTACCATTAGACCTGGTTGGCTAACCGTCGGTCCGGAATTAACGAACACTAATTTCAATGCGGACCTCTATCAAAGTTACTTCGCTAATGGCCAAATCACTACGGGCTGCACCGAACGGATAGAAGCGCTCAGACCGAAGTCGCCGCCGCCGAAAGGGAAAGTATCCGGTCGAGGAAGAGGAGGCTTTAATCGCGGCAGAGGCAGAGGGAGATAAGTAAATCTTGCAGTCTTTCAAACATTATTGTAATGTAAGAAATCTGATAATAAATAAGTACATAAATAATTACGGATATATGCACGAGATGTTATCCTATCTTACTCCGTAGAATATGTCACATTTTTTAACAAGATTCTTCCACAAATTTGAAATCAATCATTCACCCTGATAAATTCGATGTAATAATTATTGAACTTGTTTATCTGTCAATTTAAAAAGTTTATTTTTCGCCTAAAGAATAAGATTTTTTAATCTATTTAAAATCATTCACGAAATTTTCCATTTATTCTGGAATATGCTCTAAATGTGAGTAATTAAACATTCGACTGAAAACTTTTCAATTTAATTAAATTGAAGCTAAAAGTAATTAAAAATTGCATAATGGAAATAATAAAATCAGAATATTTTATCAGGCTTTTCGTATAAGTTCTTGATATTGATACAGGGAGTGGGATAAAAAAATAAGAATAAAGCATATTGTTTTAATATCAAACTTACTATTATTGCAAGGTACATTGTAAAAAAACGCAATTTGTCATTTGAACGCATTATTACATGTAACTTAACTATCTGCGGATAGTATATATAGTATTGCCTCTATCTTTAAATCATTAACGATAAATCGGACTGCCAGAGTCGCAGCTTAAGAGAAGAGTGGGAGCTGTTAAAATAAGACGCTAAAAGGATCGCGTAAAATCCAAATTTGATGAAATTTTAACTAGACTGCATCTAATTGCATTGTAAATCGCACTAGGAACAAATATATATATATATATATATATATAAAAATAAAACATATATTTCGTTGTTGTGTTGCGAAAGCGAAAAATTCTAATCGGATCTTATGAGTAGGGTAGATTAATGGATTAAATAATAGCAAAGAATTCAATCCTCGAGAGAGTAAAGAAAAGCGCGCGTTCCTCGTCAGTCGTTCAGAATATCACCGAGTTACGCGTTACAAAAGTAGAAAAGTTCTAAACAAAGAAATGAATATTATGACGTTCGTAATTATTATGGCATTCTTTCGAAGACTTTATCCTCTCATGTATTTTTATCTGTTTAAAATGTTTAAATTCTTCTGTCGTAGTTCGGGTAAAATAAATGCTTTCCGCATAAAGCAACACTTAATATTGGACACGATTTATTCCAAAGATACGAATCGCTGCTACCCACACAGATGATGACGGAAATTTTCAGGCGTCACTGCTACGTGCGTATATTTAACGAGAAAGTCAATGATTGGTACTTAGATCGATAAATTTTTAATTTCTTTTTTCTTTTTTAATCTGTAAAACCTGTCCTTTGTTAACATGATTCTTCAAACGTACACTCTCTATGATAGTCGTCCATCAAAAAATTAACGCCGCGCTCGTTCAGAAAGGCAGAGAAAGGTAATTAATTTTCTATTTAAATCTGAGATCAAGTCACGCATTTTGTACTCTATAGGCTGAGTCGAGTAATTAATTTATAACATATACCATAAATATATAAAGCTCTTAAAATTAAGATCGCCATCGCGGCAAAAAAGAAAGAAATACGCAAACTTACAAAGTAGTTTTATTGGTCCCAGTAAAGCTTCCGGTAAGTGAAAAATGAAATCTATCTGAGAAGGCAAAAAATTCCGCAAAGTCTGTACAAATTTTTTTTGCGTTAAGCGCGTGTATAGCAAATATACATATACTTCGTTTTTAATTTGTAAAGAACGGACTCTATTGACAATGTCACAAAGAACGTATCTGCGTGCCGAGGGTACACGATGTACTCGTATAATTGTTAGACAAAACTTAAGCTTCTATTGCGGAATACATGCGAGATATCGATTTATTCTACTACAACAGAAGGTATCGCTTTTTTCTTTTTTTTCCATTTTTTCCTTTTTTTTATTTAATTAAATATTAAACGCGCGCAGAAGTAAATCAAAACGACGTTTACTTGTTTATTGCTTATCCTTAGCGATCTAAATGTAAAAATCGTTTACTCGTAACTTCAGCTATGATGGATCTTACGTACCTATTCTCTCGTAACGCGTTCTTAAACGCAACGCTTTATTCTCTAACTTTCTCATCGTTAATCCTTCTCCTAACCGATGGCATAATACAAAAGATCGGAATAGAGTATTAAAAACCCTGGTACAACATGATCATAAATAAAATACATAAACGATCCAATTAATAATAATAATAATAATAATAATAGATAACAAAGTCTATTTTTTCTTAGAAACGATTGTATTTCGATGCTGAACACCAATTGCATACGTCAACAATCAGTCATCATGTTTTCTTTTCTCATTTTCTCATCACTTCAACACGATTAAATTAAAAATAGATGACCACAATAGACAATTGAACGAATTAACTGTAGCGTGCATTTTTATCAAACAATTATCGATATATCGTATTGATAATTGATATCCTGCTTTATCAGCAATAAAAAAAGAACGGAAGTATTATACAAGTTAAATCAACGAATTTTGTAACAAAAAAAATAAGGCGAACTTAAAGTAGTAATAATATCAGCGCGCGAATACACAATGTTTGCGACAAATCGGATATCTACGTCGTCGAAATGAATCGTCCATCACGTCGAAGAGACACCAGAAAAGAAAAGAAACGCTTGCGTACGTATATCATAACGAATAAAATACGTCGGGAAAGATAATAAATAAGTTATTCGCGTAAGAGTCGCGAATATCGTTATTGCTCTCCTCAGAGAATGAATAAATAAATAAAAAAAAGAGAAATTCTTATTTATGCGCGTCACACACGACAGCGCGTATTTTAGGGATTCTTACTCGAGCGTACTCGAGGGAGTACTTCATACCCGGGACTCTCACTCGACTTGTATGCGAAATCGATCCATTTCCGACAGTAAAACACGAGACCGAAACGAAAATGTTTACGAATATTCGTTTTTCTTTTTTTTTAATAAAAAAATCTCTCGCTAGCACTAATGTGAACACATACACAGCTTTTGCACAGAAGAAACCAAGCGCCTCTCTATGTAGCAAAATCAAAATACGTTCTTAAAACTTACTTCCATTTAAAACTGTTTTCGTAATTTTTGTTTTATTACTTCATCTTAATTTTGTTTTCACGATAAAAAAAACTTTTCCAGAAGATAATTTTTATAATTTTCGTAAAAAGGTCTGTATCTATTTGCAGCCAAAATAAGAATTACTCTACTTGATGCAACGACTATTGGACGACTTTGAGTTCGATTTCGATCCGAATAATGTCGCGATGATACATTAATTCATACATTTGCATTTATACAAAATCAATTATTCGCTATCTAATAATAGATTGTCGCGATTCATACTGGAGACGGAAATTCTCTCGGCGATAATGGAAATTAAAAAAAAAGAACTGGCGCTTTATTTCTTTTATATAAAAGCCGTGTATTGATGACGCGCACGATACGACACACGACAATACGTTAAATTAATTAATTCTAAATGATAACGTAACTCTTTTCTTTCGTGAAGCATCAGCGTGTGTGTAACCAAGAAGTTTTTGTGGGGCGGGGGATGGCGGGCAGGGTGTGTATGCATGCGTGGTGTGGCAGGCACGGGATGGCGATGGTGGTCGTTTCATCTATTCGCACACACAATTCGATTCGGTAATCAAGCGGTGCGAGGTTTTCAGCGGTCAGAGGTTGATCGTCACAGGGTTTAGCCCCAATCGGCCCCGCCATCATCAGTCAAGTCTCAACAGTCACAAATACGTCGACTCCCCTGCAAGCAGACCTATCGTCAGTCGTGGAGAAAGACGCGGATGTCGAGAAGAGATATCGTAAAATTTCTGGGTCAACCAACAGCTACAGGTATTTGGGCGGGTGGGCAGGAGGGAACCGTGCGAACTAATGCCGATTATGAAGAAGCGAGGACAAGTGAAAAAAAAGAAAGAAAAAAAAGACAAATGAATCTTTTTACACGCACATTTATGTACGAGGATGTAAAAAAAGCTCATATTATTCCTCCGTTCCCCAGATCTCAACGCATTTTTCCAAATTCACCTCATACTTTTTTTCGCTTAATAGATATTTAGATTGCAATGACGTCCCGTTGGATAAAAATATTATTTCAGTAATTTTTAACATGTAAAAATGACCACAAAAGTGTTACGCACAAGTTGCTTTGTTCCCTTTTTGCATAGACAATCAAGTCTAAAATACAATCTAAATGCAAGAAATGAGTGTAAAAGCCCAATAAAACGTTCAAAATTCAATTAGATTATATTTAGTTAGTTTAATAAAATTGTGTATTTAATGCAACGTAAAACTTATGGGATGACGTTTCGACTTTAACAGTCTCCTTAATCAAAGTAAAAATATACTGTAAAATTATTGTGCAGTTCTTATTAATCAACGTCTTAATGATAAAATAATTTTACATTAAAAAAATTAAAAATAAAGTTAAGGTTCATGTGAATAACAATTCAAAATTTTACATTATATTTATGCGTTGACTGAGGAAAAACATGAAAATTGAAATTTCATTCCATAGGTTTTATTCGAATTCTGAATCGCGATATCTCCATTCATAGGGCACGTAGAGGAAAAATGAGACACTTTTATCATAATTCAAATCCAAACTATCGATCGATCCTACTCGAACTTGATCGGTTCAGGCGTTATTGAGATCCGATAATCTCAGGTACTCGCCGGCTCGCATACGGTGTGCGTTTACTTGACGTGAGCCACTACCGTGTTTTTTATATTAAACGTATAATTTTATTAAACTAACATTCAATTTTTGCTCGTTACATTGGCCTTTTGCAGTTATATGTTAATTTTTATAGGAGCCACTTAATATTTTTATCCAAGTTCAAAGTGAGTTGTACAGATAAAATCACGTCAATCTCGTCAATTACGAATTCAGTGCTCTCGCACAGTAGCCATACGACATCCCATCTTATCGAATGAAACGAAAAGAGTAAAATGCGTCGAGTTCTAGGGAAATTACGAAAAAAGAAAGATTTTATTATGCATTTTATCCGTATAAAATATGAATTTTTCGATGGAACTTGTTTGCTCTTGAACTTACCCTGGCGAACGCAACACGAAGCTGATTGCGAAAAGAAAATTTAACAAGATCTTACATTACTCACTCTTAGATTCGTAAGTTCGAGACACGCTCGTAAAGTGGATTATACAATTAGTTTATTTCGCAATAATGATAAGAGGTTTAATCAGATGCCTTTATTACATTCATTGCAGAGTTCGATCCGACAACTAATAGATATTAGTGTCAATGCTTGCGGTCGCAATGGGGTTGTTAAGGCAGGAATATCAATACAAGTTATATCGAACATGTTTTCTCGGACAAAGGACAGGCTTATATAGACGCAGACAGACATATGTATATATATATATATATATATATATTGTGTGTATATATATATATATATGTCCGTAAACATGATAAAATATAACTCTAGAGTTTTGTGCGCGCGCTTTAATCTCTTTATAAATTCTGGAAATGATCAACGGTATAAATTTGCAGCTTTCGATTACAAGTATTCCTTCGTAATTGCATTGTACAATATCTACTTGTCGGAGAAAGTAAAATCGGAGGAGAGATGCGGCTCGTTTCGAAAGAACACGAACAGGGGATATTCTTACACAAACTGCATCGTGTAACATTTATTTGTCAGTAACTAACGTATGTATATATTCACAATTTTATGACAAAATTTTACTCTCGTCGACACCGAGACTGGTGCGATATAAAAAATCGGCGAAGTAAACGTACCTTATTATCGGATCGCTCCACGCGCTTTAAATCGATCTCTAATTCATATTTTGTTTCATTCTAAATGATAAGTGACGGGTAATCGCGCGTAATCAATATTCGTATATAATATAATATGAGATCCTATATTTATACGCATCGAGAGAGGTACGGCATACATACCTGCATCCAATTTAACAATAAGGAGAAAGTACAAAAATACGTTTATCGCGTAGATGTAAAACGACCGAGTGTCGATTATACGCATTCATGTAACAAAATGTACGAAAAAGATTTCGTCCGTCGCTTTTGTTAATTGTTATACAAGGCGATCCAGAAAAATGGGAGATTAGGGAAAGAAATGTATTCTCTAAAAAAAGAGCGACTATTTTTATTCAAATGTGAATAAACAGATTGTCTCACAAAAAATAAAAAAATTCGTAACGTAATATTAATATTTTTCACGTAGTTTTTAAAATTATATGACACTGTGCATAGAGATTAGAGTTAATGAATAAAAAATTCAAGTAGCTAGCAAGATCTTATATCTTTTAATTAATAAAATACGAATATTTTTTCTGAAATTAGACTTTATATACGCTCATAAGTTGCAATAAGAAATCTCCGATCAAATCTTCAAAAACTCTGATTCGCTCAAAAATATATCTCTATTATGTTATCTTTTTTCTGGATCGTCTTAATGTAGGTCGTGAATCGACAATAATGGCAACTTTATAGTAATCATAAAGTTCTACGCGCAATAGAATAACAGAAACCGATCGTTGATACGCGGCCGCGTATAAAATGCATGTACATACAGTTTTAGGTAAAATCGGCCCTAAATCGTGTGTCGATGTTAAAAATAAGCTTCTCGCTCCGCTTTTATCGCGACTCGCATGTATACCGATCAGCGGGAGGGAAAACTCGATTCGGGAATTTTCCTCGCTTTCCACGAGTTTTCAAGTTCGCTCTTTAGATTCACTTAAACGCAATAGTCACTTGGTACGCAGGCATATAGCAAGGTAATCGGAACGCTCATTTCTCTTTTTTTTCTCACACGCACTTTTGTACAACGAAATTTATTAGTTATGTCGAAAGAATGACTTCGTTGATTCTCTCCTCGTCGGCTTCGCTACAGATGGCAAACAGGAGAGATGTTCCAATTCTCATATACTCCCTCCTTGTGTTTCGCATGGAAATGTGTGTGTGTGTGTGTGTATGTGTGTGTGTGAATCCTTTTCAAATCCAAATGTCTCTTTTTCGATTAATAAATGATAATGATCGACCGGTGTGAGTGATCTCTTAGAAACTATA
Source organism: Solenopsis fugax (assembly GCA_003595255.1). Taxonomy (NCBI): domain Eukaryota; kingdom Metazoa; phylum Arthropoda; class Insecta; order Hymenoptera; family Formicidae; genus Solenopsis; species Solenopsis fugax. The sequence continues at coordinate 19,202 of QKQZ01002689.1, read as the reverse complement.
TTTAAGTATTTCTGAACGTGTTGAAAGAATGTCGAAGACAAAACTCGAGCGATTTCGAGAAGGCAAGAAAATCTTTTCAAAATTTTTTCGAATAATATCAGAAATATGGATTTGGCTTAAATAAGATTGTAGGCGTTTATAAAACAATATAAAAAGAAAAAAAATTAATATTTACGACAACATATTTTATTATTGTAGCAAATATTAATTTTTATTCTGAAATGGTTACGCAAAAAAAAAACTTTTGCCCTGGACATTTCCCTTCGTATCTTCAAATGCAAAGTACGTGTATATTACGTTTCTGATGGACTACTTTGTTATGATTGTACTCGGTTAAATCGAAGCTTTTGATTTATAGCTTTTATGCTACGTGTAGGAACATTGACGTCATCGTTTTATGGAAGTGGCTACTTCAAGGGAAACCCCGAAAACCTTTGAAATTAATTAGCGAAAGATCCAGGTCAGTGGAAGTTACTGATAATTACCAGGCGTACGTTATTATACGATTATTAATACCTTTAAAGTCCAGTAACATTTTATGCAAATATTGATCAATTAATTAATCATCGCTCGACACTGAAAACAGAATGATCAATATCAATGTTGTTTGGATGCAGAAGAAATATAGTCTGATTAAGAATACATTTTCAAGTTGCGATAACACTGGTCATCCCAGTTTTAAAATATCGCTACAGTCAAAATTTAAAATAGTATAAATAATTTTGGAAATGATCAATCTATCACCATAAATCAAACAGATTAACATAACAAAAATTAAATTCCGCCGTAATCATTTTTCTGTCAAGTCATATTTATAAAAGAAAAAGAGTATAAAATGTCTTATGTGACAAAACTTGCACTAAATTAATCATTTAAACAACATCTTCCCTGACAATAGTAACGAGATTGGTCTGTACATTTTATTAATCGAAAAAGTCAATTATTGCCGAGCGTTTGCCGATTGCGTTCGCCCGCGAACGGTGTGTCTCTTGGAGATTATGCAACGACTCGCGGCTTCTAAATGTATACGAAGCTGGAGAGAGATGTGTGTGTATATATATAAATGAGAGATGCCAGATATATCTCACACACACGCATACATACACACACAATTCTCAGAAGAAGACTTTATTAAAGTCAGCATTCGTAAAGAGGTGCAGTGACATTTTTTTTTTCTGAGACATGGCAGGTGGTTTCGCAGTGTTTTGTAGTACGTTAGAACGTAGTCCTAACTACACGTGCGTTACTAGAGTGCTCTATCGATGCAACACAAGATAATGCAACGGACCAAGGACAACGGATCGCACCGGAAAGAAGTTCAGGATGTCGAGTCGGCGTAAGCTTTCTGTATAAACTTATTATACGCACAAGGACGTCCACGAAGGATCCAACGATGGGAAATCCTTGCACGTATCTACATACTTATTAAGCACTTTCGTATGCTGAAATAGTGCTGAATATTAAGTGGAAAGAATATTTGAAGGATAATGAATATATATATATATTTTTTTTTCTTTTTGTACACTCTTGCGCACGACGAATCCGTGCTGTAAATTTACGTCGAAAGGATATCGCACACAAGATGAGGAATTTGAAAATCGATCACCTTTTACCCTTCTATACAACAGTCGAAAGGTATCAAGTAAAATAATGTGCCTTTCTATCATTTCGTGAAATATTAAATATAGAGGATACCTTAAAAATATCGCGATCTCTTTCAGCTACAAGTTTCTTGGCAAATTTAGAATGTCTTGTTTAGCATGAATTAAAGCAAAATATTTATTGAGATGTTGAAAAAAGGAATTGCGACCAATTAATCCAACGATAAAATTATTTCTCGGCTGATTTTAAAGGAACATCATTTTACTTATTCTTAAACATTTTGTTGAATAAAAATCGAGCCTAAATTCGCCGGAGCGGATCACAAACAAAGTGCGACGAATCTGGAGCATCCTGCGTTAGTGAAAATCGAAGAAGATTCTTGATCTCTTAAACGCGCGTTATATACCAGTCAATATTGAGCTCTATCAGCACAACAAATCCTCTGCGAATCTTGCTCGATTGTTGCAAGCGTACGAACCGCGAGAGACTCGCAAGGATATATACGGATGAGAATCTCTCTCAGCGAAGAAATCACGATGGCGATTTGCATTCCATACAATATTCTCTCTAGACGTTATTATTATTGACTTACGATATTTATATTCTTATGAAAATATTCGTTTTTTTACAGCATTATTTTCTCATTTTCTTTTCTTCCATCTCAGTCCATATATAGTTCATATAAACATGCACTTCCGCTACGCCATATATGTATATATAGCCCGTTCATTTGTTTCGACCGTACTTCCTCTACCTAACGGACACAATGTTTCTATTTCTGTCGTCGTTTTGAAATTTGGCTGTATACTTGTTCTTTTGTTTTTACCTAAGAAAAACCATTATTAATCACAGGTTCGCAAGCGGAAAAAGTGAAGGATAAATTATAAAGTACGTATAAAGTTAATATATTGAGCTTGGAAGTTCTCTATTCTCGCATTTTTTACTTCATTCGACAAGTGATATACGAAGTAGGACAGCTTCACGAAGTATTTCTTCGAATATTTGAACGCTTAGAGAAGTCCAGTAGTATTCTTTTTTCGTTTCGCATTCGGACGAAAATAGCGTTACGGATACGCGTCCGTTACCGAATTTAGTTAGTCCAAGAATTTACAAGCTCACTCATGACAAATGTAAGAATCGCATGTTTAGCGTTGAAAGCTCCATTTCAGAGAAGTTTCACCAATTCTTTAAGCTTTTGCATGCATAGACAATTTTCGACACAATTCGGCGAGTCTGCCGCACCGTTCTCCAAGTTCTCCAAAATTTGTAATCGGATTAGTCAGAAAATAAAACGTCGAAGAAAATTAATTAAAATATTTATTAGTGCAAATTACATGTAGAAAAATTGAAATTAATTAATCAAAATTAACGAAAGATCTGTGTATGTTTATGCATATTTTTAAAATAAGTAGTTGAGATAAACAATATGTGTAAAATACTTTTGGTTTTTTTTTACGTAAGACGTTTTATAATTTTATTATAATATATTTTCCTAGCTTCTTTTCATCAGAAATGTTCAGGATAAATGAGAACGGATGCTGGTTCGAACATGACAAAAATTGTCTATGTGTCCAATTGGTATATGAAAAAAAGTAATGTGCCATGCAGAATGAAGTGAGCTCAATGATAACGCTTACAAGAAAACAAAAAGAGAGAAGGAAAGAGTCCAAGTAAAATGTGCTTAATATAAACAGTACATTGTTAGTAAATCTGTGAATACGTTAATTTTGATTAGGTTCTTACGGATAATAAATACTTTCGTCCCAATCACTCGATCCTCTTCTCGCGTTCATTTTCTCTCCCATTCTCTCTCTATTCCTCATATCCCACATCCATTCATAACAGTACTCGCAAACCTAATCTCTACGCTTCTCTGTCGTGTGTAAATCGTGTAAAATTATCATCATCGACGTCGAATCGTAACGGCAAAAAAGCGATTAGTCTCGATATATCTTTTTTTCTTTTCCTTCTTTATGTAGAAAAAAATCACATTGGCTTGTTCTGTCTGGCCCTAAAAAGGATACTAACTCAAGTACAAAAGCTTAAACGTAAACGTGGAGTTCTTCCGACGCGGTAAAATGTTTCGTTAAACGCGCAGCACAACGTCCGCGTTCGTGTGTGAATGTACGTGTCTGTGTGTGTATGTATATTTATGCCTGAAAATTTATTAAATATTAATGAAGTCGAAGGATGATTAGGGGTGATTGGCGATGGGCTCACAAAAGATCTATCATCCCTCCATCCGACAGAAGACGATACCGGCCGACACGCTGGTCCAAGTCCACTAAGGGTGAACAGACACAGAGACACAATCGGTCAGTCAATGATCACAATGGCTTATTTTAGCGGTTTTTACATATAAAGAACGACGGTAGAGGGCAAAGTGCTTCTTCCACTCTGATCTCATCTGATTCTTTCGCTCAGATTGGAAAGCGAGACACATCGGAATTCTGTTATTAAAAACTCGAGATTTATCTCTCAGATACACGAGAGTATACCGAAAAAACTGGACGGTGCAATAATTCTGTGAATTATAATATGTGCGGATTAGCAAAGAAAAATTATGTCCGTCAAATTGACTCGTCACTCTTACCCTCACCTTCACTTTGAGAAATTCAGAAATATTATCTTGTCTTTAAAAAAATCATGAGCGACACGATACACTGATAATACAAAGACTGATGATAACAGTATACATTCCGACGGCATGCAGTAAACATATGCAGAGCAGTAACGATGCAAAAATCGAGAACAATGCAGTGTTGAGGCACAAAATATTTCTGTTTTACGAAACAACATTGTTTGTACAACGTGATAATGATTGTGTTCTAATTACTAATATAATATGTAAACAATATAAGAATAAGTGAGCATGTAAAAAGCACTTGAAAGAAGACTGCCACGATTTTAGAGATATACTAATTATATAGAGAATTAGAGAGAATTTATGAAATAGCACACACACACAATGCAATCTCTTGTTAAGTTAAATTTTTCAATTTGATGTGAAAACTTTTAAATCATAACAATCGGCAGAAAATAAAAATTTTAGAAACTAGATTTAAAAACCGAGTCTTCCCTACAGCAGTCTTCTTTCAGGATTGCGGCAAGGATCGAAATATAATATTTCTACTAGATGTAAAAGCAGATGAACATTTAGTGCAATAGATAGAACGCAAGCTTTTATGGGTTTTAATCTAATGTATCCGATTTCAAATATATATTGTAATATATTTCGGTCTTCTCAACAGGGGCGCCAGGGATTGAAGGGCATCAAGCATTGAGAATATAATTGCAATTACGGATGTCGCAAACGCTACACAATTCTTTCGAAGAAGAAAGAGAAAGAAAAATGGTTGAAAATGTAAAGAAAAAACATTGGAGATAGGATTGAAAAAAGTAACATGTATGTTTCTCTACAGAAATAGGCGCTGCAAATAGAAAATGTTACAAAATGTATAGTACCACGTACTTGTATATAATGTATATATATATATATATATATATGTATGTGTATATATATNAATGTATATATATATATATATATATGTATGTGTATATATATATATATATAATCTTATCCTTAAAAATATCGAATTACAGAAGTACATTCGTAAACATAGTAGTACATTCGTAAACACAGTACTTTGAAAAATCGTTAACATCTCAATTATGTTAAGTAATAATTATAAAGACGGTCTCGCGAAACGTGATTGATTGGAGAATAGCAACATATGTGTACGTGTATGTATATGTATTAAGTGTGTGTGTGTGTGTTTGTGTGT
>QKQZ01002689.1:0-13765 GCA_003595255.1 Solenopsis fugax | reverse complement strand
GTGTGTGTGTGTGTGTGTAGTAGCAGTAGCGTTCTAATATAATAACACATTAATAGTACTAATAATAATGATATAACAACGATACTAATAATGATAATATATAAGTATAGTATCACAAAATAATTATTATACAATTAAAACAGACGTATCTTGCTTATACAGATCTTACACATGTCTCAAACATTATAACAATATTTTCAAATAGTCGCAATTGTATAAATTATTTACATGCAACGAGAATGATACGAGAAAACGGAGTTTAAAATAAAATTTAAAAAAAAAACAAAGAAAGGGGGACAGGGGAACGTACGGGGTTTCAGTGTTCGTTTATTCGTTCGCGATATCGAAAGAGAGTATGAAAGAACGAGGAAATGAATTGCTTCTTTGTCAACGTCATAATACATTCGACATCCCATGCTTTTCAGAAAGTCCAAATACAAATCTCAATGCTACGACTACAAAATGTTGAGAAAAATCAAAGAGGGACTCGTCAAAGCTGCTTCCGCGTTTAAAGACCTCGTAAAAATGTTTCAGACATAGCTAAACAACGTTCACCTACGAAGTCTTCGAGTAATTTGAAATCAGTTTTTCCTCGGCCAAGATTTAAAATAAGCGACATCATTATTTGTCACGCAAATTTTAGATTTTCAATATTAAATATATTTGTAACTGGTCCCTAACTTACAAGTCTGGTTAGTCTATTTACAGATAATAAATAAAGTTTTACGATTCGTATACGCCTTTAAACTTTGATTCCGAAAAGATCTCTATCTTTTTTTTGTAGAGGAAAAATTGACTTCAAATTAATGACGTCAAAGAAACTATAGACAGGAAATGAACTTGCCAAGTCTAGTACACTCAGTATGCTACACTGAATTAATTTGTCAAAATTATAGTCCTCAGAAAAATACATCGATATAATTAATCGGCTACGTATTTACAAAATTGTGCGATAAACACTTAATTCTAGCTTCGGGGGGTGTGTGGGGGTGGGGGGATACACCTCTCCGAAAAATTTACTCGCGATCACACCTCGCGAATTTCTGGCTGTTTGACAAACTAATTCACCTATTTTTCACGAGCACGGACACAGAAAACACCCGTGAAAATCTTTATCGTTATTTATATCTTACTTTTATTTAAACTAACGATTTCAGATGTAATATTATGTAATAAATATAATTCTGTTTACTATACATTTAGAGACACAGCGGAACGCGTATCCACGGGGGTATACGCGTTCCATTTTTTTTAACTAACTATTAGAAATAATCATCTTATTAAAATCATGAAAAAAACATGTTAAGCCCTTCTCACTCTTTTTTTATTTCTCACTTTTTTTTCTTTCTTTTCCTTTGAGACTTGTAATAAAATATATTCCAAGTATCGTTAAAGTCCGACTCCGTGCGAAAGGTAAAACACGCGATTACTACATCGTATCATAAGTCCTAGCCTTGTACAAAAAAAGAATAATCTGCTAACGTAATACTAACAATGCTATAGCATACTACCGCGCTGATCGAATTACAATTACCAATATCTACAATGATTCCGCCTAGTTAATATAACGAAAGAAGAATCGTAGATATCGATAGTTAATTACGTAATAACTACACGTACGACCCCGAAGCTAGTTGTATGTCGTGTATGTATATGTGTGTATGTATGTATGTACTCAATCGTCTAATAATTTACGTTTCTTCATATTTTATACATATATTCTACGCAACGATAGTCACGTATGTATCTTAATCTAAGATCGCGTAATTATCTCTCTATGCAATAAAAAAAGAGCAATAACCGACAGAAAGACAATCGCGACTTTAAATCTACACTTTCAGATTCTTCTTTTTTTCTCTCTTTTTTCACGCTGTCTGCAAACCCGTCCCGTATTTTCCTTCCTCATATCTACAGTCCGAGTTCTCGTTTGAGAGAGTCATATTGTTACGAGCCGAGTAAAAAAAATCGCTATTTAGTAATCAGCAGCACCCGCGGCTTATTTTAATCCTTCACGACGTATATAAAGGCTGACTTCTACGTATTTGTACTTCCACGTCGTCGATAAACGGATAAACGAAGGTTTCCTTACGGATGCTATGCTCGCGTGTCGAAAGAAACTATCGGTGAAATATCAGTTTTAACACCGCTTCTTAAAACTGTATTTTACCGTCGTTCTCTCGCCGCTTCTTTGCTCCTCTCTGTTTTTCATCCCGCGTTTACAATCATCCCAACGGCAAATAAATTGTATGTACTACGATTACTTTGATGGACTAACTGTCTTTCAGATTGTACACAAACACGACACATTTCTATTGCATTGGTCAATTACATTTGTAAATCTTTCTGTAACAATCTCACGATAGCTTTCTACATATCTTCTTCGTGCATTATACATACATACATACAGGATATATATATACATATATACGCACATATGTGTATGTATTTATGCATGTATGAATGCATTCATATGTATGTACATGTGTATGTATATATGTTCGTATATGTGCATCGTGTATAGATACATGTATGTATACATTAGGTGTATTATGTTATAAAATCACAAGACGTCAACGAGCAACGTTATTCTTACGAAGAATGAAAATTAGAGTGCTTCGACGCGCGAATGAGATGTGTACGGAAACGCGAGCTCAAAATTGTTCGTATTCAGAAGATATCCAAAAATTTCAGATACCGCACAGCCTACCCTACCGCGTTCTTCTGTGTTCTTCTTCTTCCTTTCTATGCCTATCGCGATATTTTTAAACACACGTTTTGCGAAAGCTCAATGTAAACTCGCAATTGTTCTTTATGCAATTCAACTCTGTAACTCGACGTACACACGAGATTCTTTCTAATAATTTTATCTATTTCATATTTCTAATTTTCTTTTTTACATCCGGCTTATCGCGAAAGAGAAATACAATTGAAATTTCAAGCTTTAGCTAAACCAGAAAAATGCCGTCAATTAAATCCGCTAAATTGTACAGATATTTCTGCTCTTAGTTAAAATGTGGATATACTAAACAGATATTAAAGAAAAGGACAAAAGAAAACGTAATCTCCGTCAAGTGCCATGCTGCTTTGCGATTTCATGCGTAAAAATAAAGAAAATTACACTTTTTCTTTTTTATTATCGCGTAATAGGCACTAATATTGGATATTCTGCGATTACTCTGGATATATTACTGGTTTATTCGAAAGAATCTTGTTGGACGGATAAAATCGATTGTGCGCAAATATACGCGTGATTTCAATAAAAATACATGGATTGTTTAAAAAAAACTAAAGAATAAAACCTGCTTTATTTGAACAGAGTAAATTTCACGTAGACGCATTTTAAATTGCAGAATGTTATTGAAATTTAATTTGTGCGTGATTCTGTATCAATTTTTCTCATTTCTGATATTTGAGATAATACGTGAGTTGAAGTACAATTTTGTTTGAAAGAAGAAAAACTGGAAGAGAAAGATCCACCGTCAGTTTTCGCGGTACAAAGTTTTTTTTATTGATCGACCTATATCGATATTTGGATTACAAACTGTCGATACCAATTCACTTCAGTTTTCTTTACTCATGATAATTGTCCTATGCTATTTTAAGAGTCTTAACACAAGTAAGTGCCTATTCCATTTGCAAATATTTTAATGGTATGAAAAACTTCGAAAAAAAAGACACGAATCGTAGTAGAAGCAGAATATGCTTCTTTACAGATTGCGTTAGAAATTTATCATGTTAAAGTAACGAAGGTTGGGCTGTTGTCATAAATATCCGAAAGTGCATCGTATTAAAATCATATTACACCGGTTACTTCTCGGCTTCTATGTAGCGAACCAAAATTTACTCAAACGATTTAATCAAAACTCTTGGTGCATTTTCACGATAATAACTACTTCGCTAGCGAGCATTACACGTGAAGAACCGATCAACAGTTAACAGTATTGTAATTAGTAAGACATGAATCGTCAATACGGAAAAAATAAAGCTCATGGTCCCACGACATAATAAAGAAAAAGTAAAAGAAAGAGAGAAAGAGAAAGAGAGAAAACGGAACGACCGTGCAAAAAAGAAAGCAACGTAACGAGCGGAGGTTACTGCAAAAATGTCGTACAACAAATTACTCCGGATTCTAATCATCGCTTTACGCGTATTAAGCCGTCCAATGCACGTCCGCAAAGAAAAAAAAAAAAAAAAAAAAAAAAANAAAAAAAAAAAAAAAAAGAGAGAAAAAAAAAGAAAAAAGAAAAGAAAAGCAGGACGCGCACGTTACGACTTCGCGAAATGTGCGATTTCGTGAGAACGCGAAACGCGTTACAGTGCGAGGCCGACCGTTCTTAAGTACCGAAAGCTCGTTCGTTAAATTACTACGTGTCGAGATTGGCCGAGCGCGCGAACGGAGCGGAGGAACGTTTCGCGTTCGCACCGGAGACGCCCTGCCTGTTACTGTTCCGGTTCTTGTCGCCACGCGACAGCAGACCCTTGGCGGTCTCCTTGAGACTGCATCGCGGACGGAGACTGCTAACATGTGTACGGCTACTGCTGTGTGTAAGAGGGTGGTGGTGTTGGTTCACCACCAGGGATGCAGAGGACTCACCGGATTCCCAACCGTCTTCGTCACCAGTGGTGTCACACTCGCTGCTGTCCGCCTCGCTCGATTCACTTGGCGTCTCCTGCCCGCCCATCCCCAGCTGCACACCATCACCACTTCTGTTCGTCGTCGCTGGCACAGCTGGCATATCGCCCCGATAGCTCACGCTATGCATAAATAGGCTCACCTGCAATTAAAAAAGAATCGCATATAATCGAAAATGTTTCAAGCTTGAAATCTTATTCGAATTTAAGACTGTGATATCTGTCTTTATTTAAATACGAAGAATTTAAATATTTGAGATTGAGACATTTATTGTATACGCTGTATGCTTGCTTCTAGAATTTTTGATTCCAATTGTAATTGGTAAAATACTTTATGCTGATCGTGTAATACTAGACGACATCTGGCGCATACACATTCTACGTTTGCTGTATTTTTTCTTTTTACAATTACATTTTGTATGCAAACACGAAAAAAACTAACTTTAAAATCCGGACTGTATAGTTTATGATTTTTATCCTTGTGTGCATTGTCCAATCCCGATTTGTCTATCCGTAAAACCAGAGTAGGCGGCATGGGACCGAGGCTCGCCAACGATCCAGTTCTAGGTTTCACATGTGACATAACCATCGGCAATTCCATGGCCGTGCCGTCGCAGCTAAATGCCCTCGCCGATCTTTCAACATGTAACTCGCCATTGTCACACTCAGAATTCGTTTTCTCACGGACGAAAAATGTGTTGAACCAAAAATGAAACATCTTCTCCTGGAAATTGCAGTAAAACACGGTTCGTTAATCTATTATACCAAATTGATACGAATATCGCATAGACACATACCTTTCGTTTCATTTTTGGCCTATAGTTGTAGAACTCCACCCGTATATCTCCCGTTATAGCGACGGTGGTTGGTAATGGGATGCATATAGTGGACGTACCTTTCCGAACTTCGTAATCATCAGAAAATATCCTTTTGTTTGATTCCGAGATTACAAAATGCAGACCTGAAAATACAATATACAGAGAATGCATTTTACATAAGCTATAACACGAACGATCAGAAATAGCTTTATTATAGTACGTGCAAATAAAAGTCGCAAAGAAAGATATTACGAAATTAAAGAAAGTCAAGAAAGACGCGTTTTATTTCTTGCATTAATAAAAATAAAATATAAATATCAAATATCAATGATAATAATCCGTGACTTTTATACAAGTTACTTACAGCCTTGACCTCCGTTGAAAATAGGAGCCGGATCCAGTTGTATTTTACGTAGTAATAGTTTCACTGGTTCATAACTGACACCCTCTTGGAGAAGGGTAGCATAATAGTCCACATATCTTCTCTGCGATGGTATCGTTACGCCTTTCCTGAATTACAATAATACCAAATATATAAATAATTCTCGATCATCCAGACATCGTTATGCGATAAATCCTTAAGGTCTTATAGTACTTACCTATCGTGAGTCCGTTTAGTTCCATAATAATTAAGGGCTTCCGTGGCAGTGGGAAATTGTTTGCTGTGAAGTAGATAGCAACATACCATCACACCCGTTCGACCTTTGCCTGCCTTGCAGTGAACTGCGGCAACGTTGTCCTTATCTTGGGATAGCCACGACTGCACATCCTCGCAGAAAGGCTTAATCTGCTCCAACTTTGGTGGATTATGATCATCAAATGCGTAAGTAGCCACCCTTTGTTTGAATTTTTTGCAGTCGTACGATCTTTCGGAACACCTAAAACATTATCGTAATATTGTGTTAAAGCCACTTGTCGCTAAAGAAATATTTTAATAATCTTAGTTAATCTTTCTAAAGAACTTACAAATTGTAAATTTTATAATGGTCTTTATGTTTCGATTCCAGCAGCTTAACAACGTCATCAATGTGATTTCTATATACTCCTTCCAACTTCTCAGCAGGAAAACCCATAGCTATTAGATTTGCTTTTATATCTAATAATATAACATTCGTTAAGGAATTTATTTTAGCATTAGTTGATTTATCATATTAGAATACTAGAATATGTGCATACTTTGTAAAACATTAATAAATATAAATATTAAGTATTCACAATGTATAGTGTTCTAATATTGAATTATTTCTAATTGTTTAATGTGCATACACAAAATAATCAGACAAGGATACATGTGAGATCAAGATTAAAACCATCTTCGGTGAAACGTTTACGGCGTTTGCTAACAAGTCCCTTTATGGGATTAGTCATTTTCATGTTGCTGATAGTATTGGCCATACTCGGCTGACTTTGTCTTAACTCTCCTGCCTCGACTTCAATCGAATCACCCTCCGCCACCTCCTCAGGAATCTCTTCTTCTGTCTTTTGATTCTCAAAGGTTCTTTTAACCTGTTACAAAGATTACAAATAAAAGAACATTAAAACAAGAAAATAAATTTATAATTCATTTTAATAGCATGCATTCATCTGACAAGTTAAAATATAAGTGTGAGCTCTGTCTCTTACCTGAGGCTTGTGAGCTTGTGAGGCGTCACATGAGCCCAGTTCTGGTCTTCTTTGTTCCTCCAGACAAACATGGAGAGGGGTTACGGAGGCCGAGATATGCTCAGAGATTTTACTGTTCAACCTGCCGCTGGTGGGTCTCCTGCAGGAAAAGCATATACCCATCAATTCCCAGAACATGTGTTCCTCTACTTAGGCATTGTTTTCATCGAGCATGTCCTATTTCTCCACCATGAAGCTCAGTGCTGGTTCTTGATCGGACACGGACGGTCATTTTATGATGACATATTATCACCATCACCATCACAGTCCGATGCGATATCACGAAACACACACAGGAAAACTTCACAGAAAGCGATAGTATGGCTTTTGAAGAGAAGCTGTCCACGCGGTTGTGGTGGCAGAGGACGCAGAATATAAGGAATGCACACCATACACTCTTTCACAGGCTCCGTAACTGCACAACTACCACTAAAGACACTGGCCTCTGGATTGTTGCATTGTCCACCGCGGATTTCCTTATCTCTGGTCCGCTCAGACAGACATCCCTGTTTCAAAAATCACAAAGATCACGATCATCATCAACTCATCAAGCAGAGAAAAGAGGGAGAAAGAGAGACGTCTTACAAGAGAGTTCTACCTATGTCTCGAAGGAGATTAAAAGATTCGGCGAACGGGAACAGAAAGGATCGCGGAAGTAACGAGTGGATCGTTCGGATGTGCGCCGAGAGTATTGCCACAACCTACATTCGCGCGCGTTTACGCCGAACGCGGACACTGGAGTCGTGACGAGGGGGGGGGCGGCAGCAGGCTCACATCGCGCGATAAGGCAACAGGGCGACGAGGACGATGCGAGTCGCGCGTGGCTCCTCGGGGTCTCCGTCGCGTTCGCGATCGAGCCGATCGATGCGATGCGATACGACGGGGATGCCGATGGGGCAAAACGTCGCGTCGCACCTCTCGCGTTCGTTTCGTCGTGCCGCTTACCCAGATTATGGACGACGACGAAGGTCCGCGAGGAGCCGCAGGTGAGACGGTAACGAGACGAACAGCGAGGCAGAGTTTTGGAGGTTAAGCGCGCTCACACTCTACGAAAGAGAGAGAGGCAGAGAGAGGAGCGGTCCTCTCGCTCCCTCTTGCGTGCGCTCGGCGGCGGCGACGGCGGCGCGTTCGTCTCTCGCGATTGATGCGATTGATGGAAACTGAAGTTTCATAGCGTGGAGCCGTTCGCGATCTCGTGCACCATTTCGCGGATACGTCGCACATTACCTGTCCCGCGGATGAGGCAGGCCGAGGGAGGAAGGACCCGCGCACGATGATGGACTCGGCGCCGAATTGAAGTCGAGCGGCTGACACAACGCTCGCACTGCTCGCTCTCGCTCTCTATTTCTTTCTCTCTCTCTCTCTTCCCCTTCCTCGCTCGCTCACTCACTCACTCACTCACTCACTCTTTCTTTCCCCCCTGCGGACGGTCGGACGACGACGATCGCCGTCACTGTCGAGTACGTTACCCGGGGGTTGCACCGCGGCGGAACAGCGGTGTATTACCGGCACCTCGCTTCGCGGCAGCGTCGCCGACGGCACGTAGTACGCTCGACACGCGTCGTTAACGTTAACGCCATGACAGCGTGTGTGCGTACGTGTGTATATGTATATGTGTGCCTTTTCTCCGCTTTCTCGCCTCTCGACCCCCGCAGGCGGCCACGATCTCCTCTCCCGTTTCGTTCCGTTCCGTTTAGTTTCGTTTCGTTCCGTGGCGCACGCATGCACGCACGCACGCACGCACCGCGCAAGTATGTATGAGTATGTGTGCGTGTGTGTGCGTATGTATATGTATCGTATGCTCGCTCAACTCGCCGCCGCGGCTCGTTCTCGTTCGTGTTTCTCGTTCGGCGCGCGCGCTCCGGTCGCGTCACCGTGAGCGAATCGCGGGTCGCGGGATCTTTCGGCATTGGGCGGTGGAGAGCAGGAGGCGTACAGGAGAAGCCGAACGCGTCGCTCGTGCGTCCTCGGTTCTCCTCATCCTGCTACCGCCGCCGCCGCGAGCGCACTTTGCAGCGGATCGTTCTCTTTCTTTATCCGAGCCTCGCCGCGAGAAGTGGCGAGAAGCGTGTCTGTCCAGGCAGCATCCGGGATGAGAATTTCTTATTTACACGCGTACCAATGTTTCTATATTTCTACCAATGTAGATTAAGTTTAATCTCGATTTAAGTTGCTACTTGTTCTAATTTTAAAAATTAGATAAAAGGTAAATCGAGATTAATCCTGGAGCACTATTCATATTTTTTTTACATTACTCCCCTGAATGAAAATTCGTCTAAAATCAAGAATTTTTTTACTTTTTCTCAATTTTACAGGTTTTAAGGTATTATAAAATAATTAACGTTTTAATATAAACGAAATCTTATTAAATGTTATATTTTAAATTATCAAAATTTTAATAACAAAAACTGCACTAAACTTAAATTAACACTTGGGTAAAAATTCACCCACAGTAGCACCTCAGAGTTAAAATTTTCTTAGAATTTTTCATATAATTTTTCAAAATTTTGTTAAGTTTCTGTATAATTTTACAACTTTTTCAGATTTTTTATACGAATTGGAACACTTCTTAGAAGTACCCAGAAAGTCTACATCTTTTCTCAGAATTTTTCACATATGTTAATTATGAAACATCTTAAGATTTCTAAGATTTTTTGTTTTAATTATGTTGTAATAATTTCTGATGAAATTAAAATCTAAAAAAGTTAATAGTAATTTTTATATAAAAATTATGGGATGAAAAATCTCAGAATATCTCAGAATTCATATATGAAAAATCCTAAAAGATGTAGACTCTCTGGGTATTTCTGAAAAATGTTCAAATTCGTATAAAAATTGAGAAAAATTTTCACCAAGAAAGGGACGTGATATTTTAGGGAAAACTATTTGCGAATACCATTCTAGGCTTCCTTTTGACGTAACGGTATCCTTGTATTTACCTTCGTTTCTGCAATCGTTTTTTATTTTTATCATTTATTTATCATTATTTTGTTGATTTTGTTGGAAGCTGAAAGCTTCAATAGCAAATCACAGTTCAATATATTTAAAATATTGAGAAATTGCAAAATTTAAAGCGTGTCATCGTTTCATCCTTTATCGCCCCGCTGTGATCCTTTATAGTTTATTGTGTGGCGTTTCCTAAGTGAGACATACTCTACCTACCTACCTATCAGTAGGTATTTATTAATGTGGTCACACTTAACGCGTTCTAAGTGACAGGGTTCTTTTCTTTATATGAAATCGGATAATTATCCCTTTTTGAGACAGGGCACCATCCTCTCACCTTTCTTGCCTTTTTTTACCTGAGCCTAACGACTTTCAATGTACAGAATGAATCGTTTTATTTTTTCCTTCAGTCCTTTCTTTCTCGCGTGTTTGCGGATGTTTTCAGAATCAAGAGCTCGAGCAATGAAGCGAATGGAAGCCTGTTCTCTCTCGCGTCCTCGTACAATTCGATCGTAGAAGACATCTCTTACTTGTTGAATCAACTTTTTTTATTTCTTTTATTTCTTTTCTTTAAAAAAACGAAAAAGACCGTTCTCGTTTTAGGTGCATCTCTTACATATTTTTTTTTCTCTGTACCTCGTTTTTATTCTCGAGACGGAAAGTTCAAGATATATCTTAATCGTTTTTTCAGTTTCCCTATAATTTCGAAGAACAAGGGAAAGAAAATTATATCCCGATCACATTCTTTCCAAAAAAACGCTTGAAGGAAGATGTTTCGTCCTTTGAACACACACCTACAATCCCTTTCCTGCTCCCGACTTTCTTTTTATACTCTGTATTTTTTTTAACATTTTTTAATGCAATTTGTGATGTTGAATGATGTAATATACAATATTTCTATATATTCTTTATTTTTTTTTATTGCGCGATTTTGATCTAGTTCTCGAAAAATTCATCAGGAAATAGATATTAAAACGTTGTCTTTAAATCGAATTTATTTCTTAGTATAGCATACATGTGTTACATTTTTTTAAATTGTGCGCAATCTGATTTTTGTTGTATTTGGTTTCAGAAGTTTTTTGCAAAAGTGTGAATGTTCCTTGCATTTACAATGTTTATTTCTTTTTTTAGCGTTTCAATTTCTTTCCTATATATATTTTATAATCTTTCTAAAATAAAACCGGGAAAAACGATTATGTATCACATAAAATAAGTGAAAATTACAAAAGTGAGCAAATTTTGTAAGACTAGTTTTTGATCAATGAAATTATAAACATTCTAATAAATTTACTTATTTTTGTAATTTTCACCAAGTTGTATAATACACAATCGACTCTTGATCTTATTCTGAAGTGAGGCAATATACTAGCATTGAATATTGAGTTAAATTTGAAATTTTCATATCTTGTCAACATCCATGTTACATTCTATGATGTATTCTATTATATGTATCTTTCTTTACATATATTTACAAGTGTGGAATTAAATAGCACATAAACATTGCCACAGACTGATATTAGAATTTTGCAATCGATTAAAGGTTCATTTATGTTAATTTGAGATTGGAAGGCAAAGTAAAAATATATATTGTATGTACATATGTATATACATATTATATACATATATGTATGTAATATATACATGTACATATATATATAATACTGAAACGTAATTATAGCTATTATAAAATTATAATATATTGAAATTTTTTATATTTTGTCAATAAAAAACCAAATTAAATTTGTGTACGTGTATGTGTACATGTATATACACACATACACTTGTAAAAATTTCCTATGTTTCTTTTAATATTTTTCTATAAAATATAAAATTTATTAATAATATCAACCTATTCAAATAACTAAATACTAAACGTAAACAATAATTTAATATCCATAATTCGCAAAATTATACCTTTTTACATTTTACAGTTTAAGTTACATAAAGAAATAACTGACAATAGGACTCAAAAAGTTAAATTAATTTGTTATATAACAGAATATACAGAAATGCATATTTGTATGTGCCATTTAAAAGGCGTAATATATATAATAATAACACATGTAAAAGCGTATTGTATGTAAAAATCTCGTGTAACATTAAGGTACAGTTCATCAAAATTTATTTCAAAATTGCCAAATAAATATTTTTGCAACGCTGCGATTATGAATCGGAAATTATTCTTTTTCACTTTTTGCACAATTTAATAACTTTGTTATACATTTAATTACATACACAAATTTTGGACATGCCTACTAGCTTTAATTATATTTTTATATTTGTTATTATAAAAAGAAGTTATATTTCAAAGTTTTTTAATTTTTAATTTTGAAAAAACTATGTTATTTAGGACAACAAATTATACTTTCTGCAAAAAAATTAAACGAGATCAAATAAAAATTTTTATGTAATAGGATTAAATGATGCTCTTGCCATTCGTTTTATCACCAAACGCTTGATACATGTCTAGAAGGAAACTCTATTTCACCTTATTGTAAAATTTTTTTCTATGTCTTTTACTATGGAATTATAAACTTCGCTTGCGATGATCCTATTTGCGCTATTTCAACATTATATATCTTCATAAAAATTTTTAAACGTTCACGACAAGGAAACCACTTTCAACAGTATTGAAGATTATAGTTTCATGATGAAGCAGAATATCACTGTCATCGTTGTCGTAACATCTATGTAACACACAAAGAACTGTCAAGAAAACAGTCACACAGACAGCGACTAACACATGATAAATTTCTTTCCTTAATCTAGATCCAGCTGTCTCGTGCTAAGCGTCCCCGTGTGTAGTTTCGATGTTCTCATCTTTCTGAATGATTTGAGTAAGTCCTCCATTGTGATGGGCCGCACGGTATCATGAAATTCTTCGTCATATTCATCGTCTGTGTTGTTTTCGTACTTAAGACCGTCACTGTGAATTAAACAGATATTATAGAAGCTGATATAACTTTACTTCAATTTTTTGAATTTGCAAAGCTCTGGATTGTGCAAATATACAATGCAATATTCAATTTTCTTACTATGAAGCGTTTAATTACGCATAATAAGTGATAAATACGTACTGTGAATATAAATAATCTCTAATACGATATATAGATGCATTCCGACAGAGTTCTTGTAAATCAGATCCAGAGAAACCTTCCGTATGCTTTGACAATGTTGCGATTTCTACATTGTCTGCAGTTGGTTCATTTTTCAGTATCAACTGCAAAACTTTTAATCGCTGCTGCTCATTCTAGAATGAGATATATTGACATTATATTCCATTATGTATTAATAATTTTGTACAATTTAAAATCGCATAAATGTATTTACTGGCAATCCAACATGGAAAGTCGCTGGCATGCGACGTAGAATCGCCTTATCTAAATCTTGTGGTCTGTTAGTGGCTCCCATTAAAATCACAGTACAATCAGGATCGGTTATCAAACCATCCCATAGCGACATAAACTGGGCCTTCATCATTGCCGTGGCTTCGTGATCCTGTGAATTGCGCGATCTCAAAAACGAATCTGTCAAAGTTAAAAAACATGTTAGGACAAGAAATTTTATTTATCGCAAATAAATCTATCGTATTAAACTATATATATATATAGTTATATTCATATATAGTTATATCATATATAGTTATATATATGATATAATATAATATATATATATAGTAATATAATTTATCATGTAGATATATATAT
>QKQZ01002682.1:0-14480 GCA_003595255.1 Solenopsis fugax | reverse complement strand
AAATACATTCAACTGGACACGATACATTCAAAGTTTTTAAAAAGAATCTTATTTATCTTACTTGAATTAAATTTTGAAGAAATGCTGACTGTCAGAAATTACTTTGACTGTCGCAAAACACATTTTTTACTGCCACGACTTCAATATGATGTCGTCGCCAACGAAACTTTATTAGCAGCGTCGTTACATTAGGACGCGTTTACAGTATTTAAAGTAAATTTTTAACATATACCCATACAAAGATATCTCCATTTTTACGAATTATCCACCCTAATGAAAGCCCCTCTCTCCCCTATAATTTATAAGTATATCTCCTTTCTCTCTCTCTCTCGCTTCTGTGAGAATTTTATTTTAATATTATGATTCTCCGATCTTTTAATTTGATCAATGCTCGTGTGCTACACGGTAGCAAATATTTCTCAAGACCAGACTGTTCCCGCGAACCCATTCCATCGATGGTGGCTATGAGTTATGGCTGATAATTATTTGAAGCCTCGGAACAAAGGAGGGTCGTATCGCGGCAGAGGGATTAGAACGGGAGAAGCATGTAAGCCGCGTAAATGATAACGGCGAACATCACGCCGAGCAGTACGATAAGACTTAATTGCGGCCTTGTTGTTCTTCCTCTCGGCCTCCTTCTCGTATGTTCTTCCTCATCCTGACGAATATCCCAGTCTTTCGATTTTCCGCCGCGCAACGATCTTGTACGTCTTCGAAGGATATTCGTTTTCTCCAACGTACGTTACGTGGACTTTTCTTTACTCTCGCCCGCGAAATTCAATAAAATACGAGAGAGCGTTACTCGCCAGTAGTTTCCAGATAAAGTTAGGTCCCGCACCGTACGCGAATGTGCTCTCCGCAAACGATCGGGATTTCACAAAATCGGAAAACACAAAAATGCCAATACGATAGAACACGAAATTGTTTTAACGTCCATCGCGCAATCAACTGTGACTGAAGAGTAACGCGAATTACCTGCGGTAGGAATTATATTGGTTCATGTGTTGGTCGGATGCTCGTTTCTTTATTCGTGCGAGATGTACTGGCTTTCAAAGATTTGCGATTATCATCTGTTAAATCGTTCGCATATTTTGCGCGAACTTAATTTCTTGTCTCACGCGGGGATTTAGTTTTTTATTTAACACTCGAGAAACGCTCGCCAGAAGTCATACGCGCTTTATCATACGTTACGTAACATCGTAGCACATTCCAATTAAATTAAATTGCAATGGGCATCCTAGACTTTCCGCACGCGCGCCCCCGCGAAATGTTCTAACCGCTTTAAAACGGTCATTCTCCTCTTCGCCCGCGTCCGCTTTATTCCATTTTGTACAACGTCCGCGCTATGTCCGCAGGACAATAGCACGGAAGAACTGGATCCCATTGTAACCCCCCTACCCCTCTTTCCCTTCCGACTCCCGTGGATACCAATTTAAAATTAATTGCAAAACTCGCGAAGAGCGCGAAGAGCTTCCTGTTCCCTCTGATTTATACTTGCGTTTCCTCGCGTCAAAAATTCCCGCTCGCTCTGACCGAAGACTCATTTTACTCTGGTCACTTTCAAATTTGTTAACATCAAAGTACAAAAACGAATTCACAAAATCGAAATTAATAGAGGTATTGAATAGTTTATTTTAAATTAAAATTTCTCTCAACTGCGCGCGTTATGCATAGATAAGTTCTGATATAAAAATTTATTATTGAAAATCGTTCGAAAGCGGATATGACCGGTCATGGCAGGATCTTCAATTTCGCGAGCGTCTCTCGGGACCGATGAGAATCCTCTTTTTTTTTTTTAACGTTGAAATCGGATCGCATGCAGATGCAGTCGTCAGGCACAAATCCGACGCGATGCCGCGATGCTGGTTTCGCCGAGTGCTCGCCGCAATTCGATCGACTCTCTTCACGCGCGTGGACTGTTCGGAAAATAGCTGGAAAAAGGCGTACGCAAACGCAAACCATCCGGCGATACGCAGATGTTACCAGTGATATCGATGCGCTCGATTGTGAATCGGGATTTTTGCGAGCAACCAGACGATTTAGGAAATTATGCTTTTGCGTTAAAATTAAGCGGGCGCAGTCGCTCGCTTTGAATCGCAGTCGATTCATTGCACCTTTCCGTTACAACTAAAAAGGGCCCTCGTAGGAGGGAACAAAGAGATTAGTTCGGACGGAAACGCACATGACGAAGCTGTAACGATAAATAAATGACGTCGATACGTCCGCTCGAACGTGGTCCCAGTACAGGCGGATATTTGGTTTTATAAAAACGCGAATAAAATCCGATTATTTACGAGTGGAATCGGAGTCCCGCGATGCGCGATGTAACTGTACGTGACATTTTTCCGACGCGATATAACTCTTTGTAAATGCCGCTTTGACATCGAATTAAGTTACGGTCTTCACGTTCTGATTCATATTTCGTTTTTCGAGTTGTCTTCTCTTTCGAGCTCTGAGTTATTCGCATCCAAAACCATACACACGTACATTATGTACGATATCAAAATTCTCGTTACTTATCGATGCGTGATGAGTGATGCAAACTTAGATTTTGCATAAAAAGATTTATTTATTTTTTTTATATATTTTATTCAGTTCTGTTATATGGAAATTGCAGAAATTACATCCTTTCTGAATTCAAGAAAAGTGTCGGATAAAAACTTGATTTATATAAAAACACGATATTTTTTTAACAAAATTTTTCATTGAGAAGAGTAAAAAGCTTTTTTTCAAATCTTAAAATGAACATTTGATATATAAAATTATAAATAGAATTCTGTCTTGAATTGTGTTGCAAATTATAAATCGTGTAAAGTGGGCCTTAAACAATTGACTTTCTCTCTCTCTCTCTCTCTCTCTCTCTCTCTCTCTCTCTCTCTCTCTTTGAAATCAACTGTGTAGATCACAACTTTAATAATTAAATAATAATACTTTTAGGAATTCTTGAACTTCAATTTTTAATCAGAAGTAAAAAGGAAAGACGTTAATATAATAATGAAAAATTAGAATCAGTAAAAATTGAATGAATGATTTGTGTTTAACGACATAATCGTATTATCTGTATTACTGAAAAGTACTTGATACGGAAACTATAAATCAGTGTTTAAATGAAAAGTGATGATTAGAGAAGATACGTAATGAAATATGGATTAACGAGCGAAGATTTTATCGTTCTGATGAAGGAATCGCGCGCGCATTTATTTCCATCTCTTCAGCAAAATGATTCTACAGAATGTCAAACAGTGCGCAGTGCAAAATGTAAGAATAGTACTTCATGTGCCGTTTGGATTTCAAAAAAAGTAATGTTCTCGTTTATCCTTCCGAAGAACTTTAAAACGGCGTGTTGGTGAAAGAAATTAAATCGCACTGGCGACGACAGTAATGAAAATTAAATCGTACGTACAATAATGTAGATAATATAATTATTTTTATAAAGCAGTAGCTGATGTCAATTTCTTTTTTATCAAGCACTACTTAATAAATTTCTCGTAAAGACATGTATGGCATCTTTTTTTAATATTGATTATTTTAATGAAGTCATTAGTTCGCTTCAGAAAATTCTAATAAATTATTTGAAATTATATAAAATATAAAAATTTAATTATTAATTGATTCTGTTATTTTTACATTCTATTTATTAAAAATTTAGAGATTTTTGACAGTATATCACACGGGATTATGTGCAACCAACACACCGTATCGATTTTGAAGGGATTTTCGCAAATTGGATATTACGTTGTCTATGAGTGCGCGATTGAGGATTACGGAACGATAAGCTGATCGATACGTAATTGGAAATATCTGGTCGCGCGTTCAGTTTCGGTTTCGGGCCGATTTCATAATCTCAACGCAACAATGAACTTGTCGGCGTCGTTACACGCTCGACTTGCCTACTTTGTTTGTGCGGTAATGTCTATTAGCGAATCAACGATCCGTGCTATGTGATAATTAGCCATGCACCGGCATGCGATGCAATTGCGACTTACATTTCGCGAGAACGGTTAGTTGTATAATACGAAATGAAACTTAATGCAAGTATCTCCCTTGTGAATATTAATATTAAAGTTGTGATCTACACAGTTGATTTTAAAGAGAGAGAGAAAGTCAATTGTTTAAAGCCCACTTTACACGATTTATAATTTGCAACACAATTCAAGACAGAATTCTATTTATAATTTTATACAACAAATTATGAACATAATTATAAATGAGACAAAATTGTATAATATGAACCATAATTTGATTTAAAATTATGTGTAGAATGTTCGATTGTTTCTTTTTTTGACATGAAGAAAGAAACAATTTTCTATTGCAAATTATAGATTGTGTAAAGCAGGCTTAAAAAATACTTGATATAACTATTAATCCAGATCGAAATTCAAGCTTATAAATAATTCTTTTAATAGAGATATGAAATATTTCTATTTTTACGATGAATAAAACTTGTTACTATTAAAAATCGTTATTGTAACTATTTTCTATAAAATCGTGAATAACTTCAATAAACAGTCGTGTTTTCTGAATGCATTGTCTACTTATGACAACATCAAGACTGCGAAATTCCGGGTGCCAGACCCGAAATGCTTCGAATTGCAGTCGAAGCGAAAGTTAAATCGATATGAATAGCATACTGTCACCCGATGACATATGTGGATCGTTTTATCCTATCCAGCGGCCTCTCATCCTCGCCAAAGTTCTTTCGATATCTCTCGCTAAGATCAACTGACAGCGATGCTAGCCGATCAATTCGTCTGCGTTCGCCTATCTCTAAACTCACCTGGAAAAGGGGTCACATCGAACACTTCCTTGCGTCTCCTCCTCGTCCTGTTCGCCTTGCTATCTTGTAGCTTCTTAACTGCTTGGAAACGCTGATGCCACGACCGTCTCCTTAGCGTCCTCTAGCTCGCGTCGTAGAAATCTGCTGATCCCGGCGACTCCCTCTCGAGATATTTAAGCAGATCAATTACACAGCGAGACATCCTAAACTTGCCTGTCGCTCGCGCCGAAACGGCAGATATACAACGCGAGGCCGCTTCTATATGGATTATCATGAAGCTGACGTTCGCTACGACATTGAGAGAAGACGAGCGAAATCGAGGCTTGAACCACTCGAACGGTCGTCTCACGTTAACATCATAATTAACAAGTTTTTCGGTAGGGGGAGGGAAGCTATTTGTTTTATGCATCGAATAAAATTTTATTTATTGTTTTTGCTGGAAATGAAAACATTATTCTACCGGCGATTTCCGCTGTACATGATCTGTACACGGTCGCTCTCTCGTAATTTTAATGGATACTTCATAAATTTCATCGCTGCCGAAATTATTCAACGGCGCACCCCGCGTTTTATTCAACGGGCGAAAAAAAAAATTCTCGCGAAATCATAAATCCGAAGTTGGGCGCGTGAAAAGTTTCATCGGCTATTCCGGATCCGGACCCGTCGAGCGTAATCCCTCGCGAACGAGCTGACATTTTACAACGTATCACAGACAGGTCATTATTATTCCGTATCGAGTGCGCACGACAGTAGATATTGTCTACTCTCGTCCGATCCGACCAGCCGCGCGATGTGCTCATCTGGCTGACTCGACGGAATCGCAATAAAAAGGAAGTAGGAGAAAGAGCCATGACAGAGAGCACGAAGTGCCTAACTCCGATACGCATCCATAAACGCGTTTATCGCCAGGCAGCGCTGCTACCAGGTCGCGGGCGCATACACTCTCGCAGTCAACGTATACCCGCGGGTCATTAATATTCAAGAGACACTAGATCAGATTTTATTCACACCAGCCATCATAAACCTCGGAATTGATGTCCTCGCAGATACATTTGCCCCCATGTCCCGAACGTGTGCGACGAGCGAGACGGATCATATGACGGTGCTCTCTTTACTTATTATACTACAATAGTGAATTTAAAAATTTTAGTATTCTCTTTTCTTGTACTTATACGAGTACGTCCTAAAAGTAATTGACTCTTTGACTGTATTGTTACATGTCATAGCGATGAAGTTAAACGTACGTTGTGTACGTATGATAGATGAATTTAGAGTAACGTGTTTTAACTTTTCAATGCTCGAATCGGATCGAATAGATCGTGATCGTAGATTGGATTCCGTATCGGATATTTCTGCAAAATCCATTGCACAACCGATCGTAGCGTACGAAAATATTGAATTTTGTATTTTGAACTTTTTTTTTCAATCCGCGATTGCAATCTTATTTAAGATATCACTTGTTTTATCCTGTCAAATCGATGGCATCGATGACAAAAATTATTTATATTTAATTTACTTAGTTTTTAAAATTTATATTTATTTAAGAAATTCATCGAAATTTTTTCAAGTAACAGATTTTGAAGATGTAACTTTTGCATCCGCGCGCCTTCTTTCTTTTTATGGGCGGCAGGAAAGAAATGAAAAGGCTGACGACGCGATCGATTGAAATAAAAATCGCCAGTTTTCCTTCTCGAAATGGGATAATAGCTCGAGGGGAGAAAATGACGACACGAGGCACGAAATAAGTAGCACCAGACCCCAAGAGTCCCCGACACGAGCCCGCAATAGCATCGGCGGCAGATTCAATTTAAGATAGCCGCGAACTCTGGACTCTCTGAATACACTCTACTATATTAGAGTTCATAGAAGTTCAGTGTATAGCACAACACACTACCGGTGCGGTGCGGTGCGATGGGAGTCGAGCTGAATTATGCCGCCGCAACGTTAACCGCCCCTACGATATCCACTCGACGAATTTATAATTTCGCATAAATGGACGGATGGCGTTAAACGGCGATTAAAGCTGCCGCGAATGTAATCCCTCGAACAGTGAGTTCCTGTGGGAAATTCTCACGGAAGCTTCTTCGCGGAAAATCCGCACCGGTACTACCTCGGCGGCTATAGCTTACGTAATGCTCAATATTATTTTGCTACGTTTACACAATTAAAATTTTTCTAAGTTATTTTTCTAAGTAAATTTCACGTAGCATGAAAAAGTTGGAGAATAAAATACATCCATGTTCTTAAAAAGATAAAATTTATTTAAAGATCTAGAGATTTATATTATACGTGTACTTGAGAATTAAGATACGTTTCAAATCGAAATCTCCAGTAATCATTTTGCAATTATCCGTTTTTGTACACCTCGTACGTCGATGGGGGACTGACAAGATTAATAGCAGTTGCTTCTTGTAACGTAAATTCTCGTCTCGCGCCGCAATTTCCAGGGGAGATCCCTATTTCGACTTTGCATTCTCGAATTGATCAGAATTTTAAGCCCGTGGCTTCCACGCGATTTCTCTTTTACCTATTCACTTTAGAATGAGTCTTAAGACGGTATCTTTTAGAAGAGATACCCTGCGCGCTGACCCCCGTCTTTTCATCGCAGAGAGATTGGATCTGGTTTATTTAATCGAAATTGCGATCGCGGTTTAGAGGCCGCGTACGATCTTTGTTGTCTTGCCAAATGCGCCAAGAAAAAAATTGCTATAACAAGGTAGCTACAGCGAAATAATCAATAATCTACATAACATAATATTATTATAGAAGCTTTACAAGAGCGTCTCACGAGTGCCTGACAGATCAATACTTATTTAAATTAACTGGAAAATTCACGTATACGAAAAATTACACTTTTACGTTTGTTGGTTCTGGAAAGACATAGATCACGATAAGTTTATAATTTTCTGTAGGGCTTTAAAGACTATAAATTTCCCAGAAACGTTAAATGACGTTGAAAGAACAACGGAGAGGAGCAAGGAAAGATTGAATTGTAAGGAAAGCGCATGCGGGATGCAAACGCGGAGACATCAGCGAGCGCCTAAGCAACGAACGACACGAGAAGCTTCTTCGGTAGGAGCTCACGGATTCTCCTCGAAATGCTCGAGCGATCGAGCGGAAAATCGGAAGTAGCAATATAGGCCAGCCGAGACAGAGCAACGGCGTCCTCGGGATGTACGGTGCCGGTTTCAATTCGGGTGCCTTCGCGTCATTCGGAAACAGCCATTAAAGACAAACCTGTCTCCGATCGAGTCGATCGACCTCATCGAGCCTTTCGGAATCCCACCCTCTCTCCCTCCCCCTCCTTCCAGTGAACCAAATACGCGGTAAGGATAGAGATGGGAGTTTGCATAGGATTCCCGCTGATCTAAAATTCGAAAAGGGCCGCGGAGCGGACGATGACGGATCAATACACGCGCACCGGGTCTCTTCCTTGGCCTCTTCTCCTTTCCTCCCCCGCCCATTCACCGCGAGGAACTCGCCGCGATTCCTTTCGTGCACTCCGCCCCGTATAATGGAGCTACTATATAAGCTTTCTTCCCCGTCACAGTTGATCCTTTTATATGATAATTGCAACGTATTTGCCACAGACTGTGTATAAACTGACGGGGTTTTATTGGGAAACGAAGCGCCGTATTGTGCCCGCTAACGCGGACTCCACGGATTCGATTCGACTTTCTCGCCGTCGGCTTTCACCAACCCTTACCTCGCTATGAATCCACGTCCCGAAAATTTCCCCATCGGATGAATTCAAAGGGGAAGAAACACCTTATTTACGCGCCCTGCGTATTGCGTATTGTAATTCCGAGCCTTATCAAAACAGTCGCAAATTGGTTGAAACTCAATACAATTTCCGCTATCAACAGACGTGAATTACACTGTAAAAAATTTTTCTCAAAATTACCCACTATAATAGGTGTAAAGTTACTAAATAGCTGTAAATTTCCACGCATTTATAAATTTGCAATATACAAAGGTAAGATTAATTTTGTAATTTGTAATTAAGCAGATTGCAGAAGCATATTTACAACATGTATGGAAAGTTATAGAAATGATAAGGTCAATACGTTTAGCAACTGTATTACATATTATACATTCAAATTGTCTCTCTATCATATATGTTGTAAACAATAGAATGACTACTTACTGTTCCTGCATACTAGGTCGGCAGAGTTTTCACGCATGCATAAGTGAACATTAATCGCATTATATGTCACAGCGATATATGTAATATTGTTGTATTACGTAATGTTACAAAAATTTAGATAATTACATATATTTAAATATCCTGTTATATACGTAATTTTCCGTATAAAATAAGATATATTTACTCAATAAAAGAACAAATCTATATATTTTTTGTGGAATTACATAAATTTCTATAAAATTACATGTTTTTTTTTTTTATTTACCGAACTAATCGTGTAATTTTTACATCTATTATATGTAAATTTACTGAACTTTTTTACAGTGTAGTATAGCTGAAATAGTTACAATTCTTAACTCTTTAACGCGCAACAAATCGTTCACTTGAAATGATATGAACTTGCGTATCCGTTTTTTAAGTAGTATAGTCTTTGTATGCGCAGCCGTCAAGATATTGGGTGGTTAAAAGTTTAATAAATGGCTCAATATTGTCGTTATATTTAGTTTCCAAATGAATTTTAGCTTTTTTGTGATGAGAACATCTCTCTTTTTTTGTTCCTCGAACATCAGATTATTCTTGCTGGACCAAAATGAATAACGCGTCTAATTTATCCGCAGCGTCGCTTAGAAGCGCACCTTGCCGGCGCACTAAATATTCATGCAATGTCATCTTAGGCGTTGGTAGCGGTAGTTTAATGCCCCAAGGGTTCTAAGCAATTTCGAAGAGAAGATTATGTTTCCGCGGACAGAAGCGGCCGCTGAATGAAGGCGCTCGCCGAAGCGGGAGGTTTCGCGGGGAATAAGACGCGCGGATGGGCGACGAGAGGGATGCGCGCTGGCGGAGCGGGATAGCGAGCAAGGGAGAAATGCGGGAAAAAGTGAAACTAATTTTCGTTCGAGCCTGAGCTTTCACCGGTCTCCTCTTTTCCTTTTCGTCCGCGTCGGCAGCCCTGCTGCTCTTCTAACCATCTCCCTTCCCTGCTTGCCTAACCACCTCCCCTTCGCGTCTTTGGAAAGTTTCCTCTGCTTACCTAGCAGGAAGTTGGTATCCGTGGTACGTTAATCCCGCAAATAGATGACTTTACGAAATGGTACGGGGGGGTCGAGGTTGTCTGAGAGATCCGGGCGTATTCCACAGTAAAAAGGATAAGCTCTGTCTCGCAACTTTTCTCTCTCTCTCTTCTTTTCTGAAGAAGCAATACCTCGTCGTTTTCTTTTGCCCGTAGTGTACTTCGGGAATGGCGATAGGCTGATATCGTTCGTTCGAATACCAACCACGTGTCATTATCTTTCCCCGCTCTTTCATATACCTCTCCGCGTATCGTCGGGGTTACGGCGTATCTTCGGGACTCAGTTGAAAATTTCGCGCGCTCACGCAAACTGCTCGATCGTAACATAAACAGCCCAGGTAATCGAATGCGATGGGATCGGAAAGGTTAGTGAATCGAGTTATCTGCGTATGTATGGGAAAGTGCGAAAGCTTATAAAACGTTTTCGAAACTTCAAAATTTTTCATTGAATTAATGTTGAAAGAATTTAATTCTTTGAAGCACGATGTGACTTATATATGTCATACCTTTTGAAAATTAAAAAGATATTTCTTTTACTTCGACTTCTTTGCAATTTCATATTTAATAGTATTTTGAATCGCTGAATCCGAATATCAAAATTTCAAAATTCACAAATTTAGTTGATTTAATATTGCGGTTCAAAGTTCAATAAAATTTTATTTCATGTAAAATGTACTGTAGTAAAAAATTTCGCTTATACATGATATTGAAACTAGGTATCCGGGAGTTTTTGAGGTCGCTAATTTCGAATTCGAAATCGAAATTTACAAAAAAAATGTTTAATATAAGCTGGTGAACCAAAAGTTTTTAAAAATCGTTAAATTTACATTAAAATTTGTATTTGAGGATTTTTAGGGTCGTTAATTATGAATATAGTATCAAATTAAAAAAAATTTTTTTTAATTTAAAAAAAATGAGTTTCAAGAAATTCAAAATACCAAATTTAAAAAATTTTATAATATATATAAGTATAAATGTATGCTTCAAAGGATTCAATCATTCAGATGACAGCCATTTAGAATTATGGTGTTTTCATCATTTGATAATAACAGAATTTGATGCTTAATAAGAATTAAATTTGTATAAAACAAAAGCTTTTACATGAAATTGCTAGTATTCTTTTTTTAAACAGTACATGTCGTGATATAATATAATACATATATCACTTCAATGATTATTTATTATTATTATAAACCTTCATAAATCCCATAATATTCTCTACATGCACTCATCAGTAAATAATTTTTTTCGTTATGATTAAAATTTCAAAATATACTACAAAACTGTACCGAAATGCGTCCTGTTTCAAACCCTGTGAGGTACCATTGTAACCAACAGGGGCAACAGGCAAGGAACCGACAACAAAAGGGACACTCCTCACGCCGCAGGCTCTAGTCTCTCTCGAAGAGCTGAGAGAAACGTGCGAAGCGGATAACAGCGGAAAGGGCGAGTTAAGCGAACACTTAAGCAGTCTGACAGTTAAATTTAGACTATCCGCCACCGTACTATCATATCCAATGTCTCTGATCTACAACAATCTCGAGACTCGAAACCGGTATTCATGACTGGCGCGCTCACACTCTCTCTCTCTCTCTTACTCAATCTATCTGTCTCTCTTTCTCTCCCTCTCTCGTGTTTGCTCCCGAGCGTCCAATTTGCATACAATTGCACCTGTGTTTCATTAACTCGTACATATTTACACGTACGGTACACGATAGTACAAGCATCCAGTCGCGTTTAC
Source organism: Solenopsis fugax (assembly GCA_003595255.1). Taxonomy (NCBI): domain Eukaryota; kingdom Metazoa; phylum Arthropoda; class Insecta; order Hymenoptera; family Formicidae; genus Solenopsis; species Solenopsis fugax. The sequence continues at coordinate 2,746 of QKQZ01002682.1, read as the reverse complement.
GAGATATTGGCGCATTTGCGCTTCCGAAGCAAAATATCGACCATCTCGCTTCGAAAGAACTGGCAGCCACGGACTTTCACGTATTTCAAAGCCCGTCTGTTAATTGGACGATTTCACGTACGTACGATGTGACACGCAGCTCGTGAGAAAATATTTGTACATTTCAACGTGTCTGTTAACGAGAATCGTATATCTTTGCATTTCGTTCTTTGTTCGCAACTGAATCGCAATTGACGAAAAGATTTCTCCACTTTGGCAATATGACTCTTTCAGACGACTACAAAGGTTAAAAATATTTAAAATTTCGTGTGTGCGTCATTTTTTGACATGAATCTGATTGTACTTCAGCAGCAACGAAGGCAATGCACAGATTTATATTGTCTGAGAGAGACGTCACTAGTAAAGTCTTAATTGAAAATCAGACGACAAGGTTTGTCGACGCGTTTGATTACTCGTCGTCGAGCGTTTCATCTGGCATGATTTCGCGGCTGAGGTTCAATGTAGACACATCGCACGACGGACGAGTTAAAGGCGCGCCGCGCGAAATTACACTATAAATTATATATCATTTCCGCGTATACGTCCGTGCATTTGTAACCACTATAAATCAAGAGAGCTCCTGGCAACGGCGCACACGTACGTTATGCTTTCAGCTTGCATCCGGTAGAATGCGAGCAGTCACTCCCGCGCCTCTCCCGCGGATAAATGTCTTTTTGGTCTAACCGTCTTTCCGAGCACGGCGATATATTTCCAGCAAATTATTTGGAAATTGTGACGCATGATTCCCCGTGCGGAAAGCGGTTGAAGTGCGTTGAGAAAAGGTAAATACAACGCTCGCGAAACATTAATTGAAAAACAACTGTTCCCGATTGCACACGTAACTCTCGTCGCCCCCGTTTAATTTATACTAAATTACGCATTTGCAAAAATAACGTATAATTATATATTGCTTCCACAACGTTATTGGCATTAGATGTGCCGAATGTCATTTCCAGAGTCGTATTCCAAGATGTTTTACGTGTACTCGTACTTCCGCTTTATATATCCGGCAACGTAAGTACCGTACTATCTATTTGCTTCGCGCGGCGAGTATCTACTCAATCTGTCAGACTCCCCGATATCCCTCCACCGAACACATTTGCGTTAGCAGGACTGTAAAGCAGATGCAAATACGTCGGTATTACGTCTGTGCTTCCGTCTCCCGTCGAAGAGCGAAGCATATAAAATATTTAATACCCCACTGAGATACAGACAGACAACACGAGGACCGCGTGCCTCATAAATACTTCTTCTGTATGCATGCACTTTCCCCAAGAGTCAGAGAAAGAGAGAGAGAGAGAGTTGTTTCCACAAAAAAGAAATGGGACTTTGGGAAATTACAATTGATTATCGATTATTTGAAGACCTCCGTAATGTCTCGCGCAATTTGTACGCATTGAGAGACTCAATAATCTTGGAAATATACGAATGGAATGGTAGACACATAAGATCGAGCTCTCCCATTTCCGCGAGCGTCGCGATTTTCTCAATGTTTGCAATATTTCAAGGCACCCGTCACCTCTCCCGCCGCAACAATCTCACGGACTGTCGCGACGACGATCGCCGGCGATATTAAGCGATAAATTTCGAAGCGGACAGCGTGCGCGCGCCAGCGTTGCCCGCAAAAACAATAAACCCGAAACTACATTAATCCTTTGTCCCGCGATGACGAGCAATTGCTTCGGGGCGTTATCCTTTTGTCCCAGGCTCCTTCTCGACGCGCGTTTCACGGCGCAACAGCGAAAAGATTTTTCCGGAGAATAATTCTCCCCTCGTCTCTCGGTATCGGTATTTAATCTTGGAGTCTTCGTTTCGCATTCTCGGCACTTCGAGCACTCTCTACGTATATTCTCGAACGTAAGTGCAGTCTATGTTTGCAATAGTTTCGACGATGTTATTTTATCGCGTCGCGAATCAAGCGAAATCTCGCACTTGTATCCGCTCTCCAATTCGAGTGTGTCGAAAATAAAATTAAAATTTCCAAGATAGTAGCCTCTAGAACATTTCAACACACTTCAAATGATTTCATAATGTGCAATTTTTACATTGTAATTATTACAATGTCGCAATTACAAAATCGTACAACATGTTATTAATTCAACGAATTTTTATTTAAGCACGTTATAAATTTGATGAATTAATTTTGTACATTGTTAAAAAGAATGCAGCTAAATTTAATGTAATGTAACAGAAGCAAATTTCAAACAGGTACATTAAAAATATTTAGGGTGAGGTTGCCGATATCGCACCGGTTCCTAAATCGCACCACCTCGCGTATAAATTCAACCACAATACTTGTACACTCTTTGTGGGATTATTTGGGAACTCCATAACATTATCATCATCCTTCATTGAACTCAACATGTTAAGAACAACAGAAATTTTGTTATTAATATTTATAGAAAAATCGTAACTTCCCTGCTATTTTTCAACACATTTCGTAGCTTGACTGCAAAGAAGGTAAAATAAACAATCTAAATTTTGATAATTTGTCATGATTACAATGTTATTAAAATTAAATTAACAAACTTCAAATAACTTTGTGTTCTTATTTGTAAATTAAATAAATAAAGTTTTACAAAATGTTTTAGTCTCCTAAATCGCACCATGTCTTAGTTTCCTAAATCGCACCATTGCTTTGATCGTTATATATATAAAATCAAATATACAGATTGTTATATATACAAAATAATTATACAGAGCATAC
>QKQZ01002680.1:0-33155 GCA_003595255.1 Solenopsis fugax | reverse complement strand
CCGCCCCCCCGCGTGCAACAGCAAACGCAGTTATATCTTCAGGAATGCGCCCGCATGGCTTACTCGAGGGCGCTCGACTTCCGGCGGCTCAGTGCATCACTCGTGAATTATATCCGAACCGCGGAAGAGATTACGTTGCAGAACGATCCGTGGTGCACTAGCTCGAGGTAAAGTCGTATTCCGTTTTAATTTCCTGAATCGGTAGTCGCGAACATTCAGAGACAGAGCAAAATCCGAGGAGAGATTATTGTTGCAATATATTATAATAAGCAGCAGGCACAATGAATCTTAAAACTAAACTGATGAAAAACCGAAGTTTATTTCAATAAAAATAGAACATATAATAATTGTACATCTGGATGAATGAATGTATGAATGAACGAACAAAATTAAAATTAAAACTATATAAAAAAATAAACTATATTTTATATACATCTTTATACTTGTAATAAAATATTATAATTAAAAATAAAAAGCGTAAATCATAATAATGCACTTAATAGCAGTTAGATTAATTTACATCTTTTTCTTAAAAAGAAATAAAAAAATTTCTTGCTCAAGAATGTGGAAGTTAATTATAATAATCATGACGTATTATAAAAGTGTCGTAGTTATTATCTGTCAATCTGTACTAGTAGCGAGCTGGAAACTGGTTTGGTTTCCTCTCTTCGTTTGGATTTCCTACTCTCGGTAGAAATCGAAAATTTCAAGCGCGATAGTATATCTGATTAATACTAAATCACGTTATTAAGAACATTATTTATCATTTTATTTGTGGATCTCTTGTCGCAGTATATATATATATATATATATATATATATATATCTAGAGAAAATCCAATTTCAATAATATGATACGTAACATTTAACAAGTGTTCTTCAGGATAGTAATTAGCGGAATACGTTCTCGAGTAAGTTGAACGTTCAAGTGCTTAGCACAACTTTCTAATTTAATTAATATATACCGAGTTCTATATATATATATATATATATATATATATGTATGTATGTATAAGTATGCATGTACATATCAAATGTACATCTGTCAGAAAATGATTACGAGTAAGTTTTGACTACAATTATACTCTTGGTGTCATCTTAAACCATTTAATTGCGAATAATATCTACATTAAGCCATAATTACAATGTTATACATCCTCTCGTTTAAGAAGTAACGTCGACAGTATGTAACCGCTTTCTCAATTACTTAATTGATATCGTTTACGATAGAATCACGCACGTACATACATCCGATACGCAATATAGAAATATCAATGTTATTTTTGTCACTGCAATTAAAATTCAATTCTTATTCTTCTGGTGATAAAAAACTACACTTGTAACATCTAAGAGTAACAAAAAAAGCAGTTAAGATTTTTTTTGCAACACATTGCTCAGTTACAGAAAAATGTGCATCTTATAGTTGCGTATCTTGAAAAGAATAAAATACCTTATTTCATAAACGAAAGTCAAACAGAAACTACAAATTTCTCGAATTTTTCTTAATCAGTCGCTGTCTATTAAATAGTTTCTTTTACATAAATTATTATAAAGTGATACCGTGTCGAGCTTTAAGTAACAGGCGGCTGTGAAAGTTTAATATTCGATTACAGACCCGTGGTAGTGAACTCGTATAACCTTTCGTCGCGCAAGAAGAAAAGGAGTTAGGTAGAAGCCAAGGTTTTCAAACACGTGTAAGAACACAACATATCATTATGTCTATCGAGAGAATTCTGTACTGCCGGGATCAGGAGGAAAGGCAAAAGCGGAACGACCAGTTCTATCATATGCGAATGCCTTTCTTAGGTCGTTTATTTATGCACGTTTTACTTCGGTGACGTTTTTAGAATATGTTCTTCTATATTCCACTCTACTGCGTTCTGTCACAAATTCTCCGTACAAGTTTACTTAAAGTACAATTATCTCTTATAAATAACACCCGATACTCACCCATCTTCCCAGGAATAACGTCGAACTGAGCCGGCGCATCGCTGACGAAGATAGGCCGATTGCACAATTCCTGTAACAAAGAAAATTATCTTCACTCTTTTTCTGCTCAATTGACGTTAATAATTATTAAACTTTTAAGCAGTTTTTTTGTAAATATAAATATACATTGTTTAATACGAAAAAAAGAAGTTAGAAATAAAATATTAACAAAAATAAAATGTTAAAATATAATAAGTGTAATAACAAAGAGTAAACCCAAACACGCACGCATTTATATATAAAAAATTTATATAATGTATAAATGAATTAGAGTCTGATGTAATGTTGATTATATAAAATTATGCTACATTATATATTATTAAACTTATTGGAACGCAACACATTATTTGTCATTGAATGAAAATTCCGTTGCATTTCCATTTATCCAACATAATAGAGTAGTTCAATGTGAAACAGGTCTACACGAATTATACGAGTTAGGAAGAATAGTGATTCTCGTTGCATATTTTTCTATTGATGCGTTGGTGATTCACGAATTGCGCTGTTAGTTCAACATGAATATTTAATAGGCAAAGTTCCTTCCAACCAAGCGAAACAATTCACTTGTAATTCATTACATTTTAATTATGATTAATTAACCGATTTGGAGTATCAAATATATTGTTGTATAAAATTTACATTTTTATTATTGCACTCATGTCTTATTTGATATAATGAATAATTCTTCAAAATTAATTGCAATCATCACATTATCTTGTACCATTTGCGCGTTAATAATTTTTGTTAAAGCAGAATTGTATTTATTTAATACAATTTTATTCATGTTATAAGAATCCAAGCAATTATTCTTTAAAATTAAATGTGTAAACAATTTTAAATAAAATAAATACTGTAACAAAATTATAAAATTTAACATATTTATAATATTTAAATAATAAACATAGATATAAGACACAAATATAGTAGATTATCCCATTAAACTAAAAGTAAAATAAAGTAAAATCTCGATCATTTGCAATGTGGTTCTTAGATACCCAATCCTTGATAAGTAAGCTTGTCGCAATTAATGAGACATTGCAGCCGTTCACGCTATAATTTGCCAACGTAATTTTCATACAGCTTGTAAAAAAATTTATAAAGCATTTACATTCTGTTAGCTTTTGCTGGAATGTCTGCCATAATTATATAGTCCAAAGAAATAATTATTCATTAAAATAATCACGTACGCGCTTCGAATATGTAACCTCGTGCCAAATGGAGAAATGTTAAATACTAACGACGCGAAGCACCGTATCGCAATAATCGGGGCCATATTAAATAACTGTTCTCCAACTGTTGCATCCCGCGCTAGCGTAATATCATCCTCTTTCGGCGTGTATTTCCGGTCGGTGGCACGATCGTGACTCAAATCATAATCCGCGAGGACGATCTTTCGGTGATTGTGTTAAAAGCGCGACATACACCACGCACGCGTGTACCCCACGCAATTGTTGACCTTGTCATAGGAATGTATTGCTGTCACTGACTTTTGTTGCAATCATTATATTCGACGCGGCGGTGCACTGCCACGCAATGTCTCGTTCGGTAAGCAGAAAAGACCCCGGTTACGCGTCGACGGCTTCACCTGCCGCCCGCTCGTTTCTCGTCTCATCGTGCAAGTTGCGTAACAAACGCCGCAGGATCGTTGATCCCACCAACTGATCTCTGTCTCGATATTCTAGAATTACAACTGTTTCATGGACCTCGAAAAATCATTTTATTCAAGAAGAATAAAATTCGATGAGTTTAAAATTAAAATTCTCTAAATTTATATCCCAACACTTAACATAGATTCGACCAAAAGTTCTTTATTAACAAATTCTTATATAAAATTGTTAACAAATTTTTATGTATGAATAATCATAAAAAAACTGATTGAAAGAGAATAATTATATGTTTCAGATTTTAAATATATTTATAAAATATATAACTGTATCTAAAAAAAATACAGTAATATGTTAGTATTAAGATTAAGATTAAAATAATTGTAAGAATATCAAGATCTTGTGATGGAATGAATGATTCCGTTAGTTTTGCTCTGACTAAAAGATATGCTGTTCCACGATTATAAGCACGTAGGCGACAGAGCTACGTGTCAAGGTTGCGAACTGTTTTCGTTACGGTTCCTAAGTTCCATGTTGCACGTCTTTCCGTTCTTTAGGAACTAGAGCGAGCCGAAGAAGCTAATTTAGTTTCAAGTTGCTCCCGAAGGAGCAACTTCGTTGCCTCAACTAAGAGGAGACTAAATCTTTTAATGTTTATGCCCTGATTACAAAAAAAGATTATGTATTGTTCTTTACAATATTTTTAATTGATAGAAAAAGTCTTTAGACATCTAAAAATATCAAAGTTTAGATATCTAAATTTTAATTTTTCTAATCACGTTAATAAAATTTTAATAAAATTTATATACATATAAATAGCTATATAATTTTATATATTTAGCTAATAAAAAATGATATATATATTAATTAAAAAGAAAAACTACACAATTTTACCTTTGGCCTTTTCCATTGAAACTGGAATGGCGGTGTCTGGTGATAAAAGACCGACGCCTGTGTCGCTGGAAATTCTGGATCCTCCCAGAGCTCACCTCGTTTCAAGCACGAACGCTTGATTCGTTCGTACTCGCTCATTACGTCCTGAAAAATAAAATGAATAGAATAGCAATTTTAATGATATTAGGAGTTAATCATGCTTTTAATTTTAACGAAATATTTATTATATTATTATATTATACTATTACATGACGTTGAGATCTGTTTTTGATTGATAATGTTGAAAAAATACAATTTAACATTTAGATCAGTCTTTTAAATCTTATGTAAAGATTATAACTGTAATGTGTTTTAATTTATCCTTAATTATATTGATCAAGACAAGTCACGTACACACGTCGCGCATACACGCACACACATGACAGCTATTCCCTAATTACAATACTATTTGGAATTTTATAAAAATAATTTTAGCCATTCATAAATATGTACGAAGACAAAAACTTGGTAACCCCAACAGAGAACTTCCTAGTAAAGTTGAATTAAAAGATTACGCGATCTAATTAATATTAATGGCTTGTTACTAATAGAGGGTGAGAATTTAACAGTACCTCTAACCGCATATCGTATCCTCATTCTTCTTTCATCTCTATAATTAAGACACATCCTTACACACAGAATAAGAGCAGCTCGAAAGCCTTTTTGAAATACCGCAGTGCGGTTCTTGCGACGATTAATAATACGCATTAGCAAATGTCGACATTTAAATTGCGCGAAAGTATGATCAACTTCCTAAACATTCTCACGCAAATGCTGGCAACAATTCATTTGAAAAGAAACTCGCTGTAGAATAAAAGAGCCATTTATATCAGGGACACGAGATCTCGCGGAAATCTTCATTCAAAAATATTTAAATATAATATTAAAAACTCTCTGTGACCCTCTTAAAGAATCTAAACATGTGGAATTTTAAAAAATATTAATCGTAGCGCTCTTCTAGAAAACATTTCGCCGCAGCGCGTGCTGATTTGACACTTTTTGGAGAAACGTTTAAAATTCTTTTGCATATCCTTTCCCACGCCACGAGCGTACCTCGTTGACCTCCATAGATCCTTCGATAGCGACTCTCAACGAGCGACTCGCAAAATTTGCCTCTCGCAAGGTAAATGCGTCATTGGTCCTAAAAATCTCATAATAACACGTTGTCCGAGTCGTGCAACAAATCACTTTCGCATGATACTTATTCGCGCATTCATTAATCGACGGCGCGATTGTGACCTCGATGCGCACGTCGATAAAGGTTTCAAGCTCATCGAACACATTGTATCCAGGTCGACACTCTCTCTCTTTCTCTCTCTCTCTCTCTCTCCTCGTCAAGTTTTCGCCACACCGTAGTGCCGGACGACTCCTTTTCTTTACGCGGTATTTGGCAGGAAATAAAAGTCATTGACACCTCTTCACGAGTGAAGGCTTTCAGAATGAATTACGGCGATTAGCCTCGCCTGCCGCGTCCGTAACACGTGACTTTATGCACAGTTTTTCAAACGGTGTAACCGGCAGTTCGACGGTTCATACTAAGCGACGAGCGATGCTCGCTCGTCTAATGGACTTTAATGATACAGCGTTAACGCCGACGCGAAATTAAGAAATATCCTGCCGGTGCAGCTCGGCACGCCGGATATTCGCGCGGAATATTCACCTGCAAAACACGCGCGCTACATCGTAACCTGGGAATTCATTAATATTAATGCTCTCGTGATTATATTAACACGTTCGATACTTATTCTACTAATACACGTGCTTATGTGATAAATCAACGCAGAAGAACGAGGAAGTAAGAAAGGAAACTCTCTTTATGCACGGACATAGAAGATTTGTTCCTCTGCTTTTAACATAATAAGTCATTGCATTAGTCACTCACATTTTTAAATGATATTCGCAAAATATTTTTTATATTTTTTATTACCAACCAAGTGTCCGAAACGCCCATTATTTTTCAAATAATGAAAATGTTAAAAAATATTTTATATATTTTACTAAATTAAACATACATCGCGAATAAATAATATAAAATTTTAACTTGAAATTTTATGTGCATGTTTCATTTGAAATTTATTAAATTAATTTCATTGTTTATAATCAAATCAGTTCCCGTAAAAATTGAATGTATATCGATTAAAATAATTTTGCTTTACGAAATATTGGAACGTATTATCACCTTGTAAATACATTCGAAATATCAGTCAGTTTGTAACAGACATCCACGCTCATTCTATCCTCGCCTCGTTGCGGGATAAATGTCGCCATCATCACAGTGATTGGCCATTGAATCGTTTCTGCGTCGGGAGAGATGTCCTCCACGCCTCAGCGAGCCGTAACACCGTCATTACATTTTGCAACGGCCGTTGATAACATATTTTCACCGCGTAGGCGATAATGCGGGAGAAGGTGTGCGCGCGTGGTCGTGAAAGCGTCACGATTGCGAAATACTCAATTACACTGGTCGGGGCGCCCGCCGCGTTCCGGTTTCGAGCATTGTTCCGAGGCCAGTTAATTCCACCGGCGTGGTGCACCAATTAAGATCGTAATAAAACGGCATCGGATAATTAGCGCGGGGCCAGAGGTCCTTCTGTCGCGCTCATTCGGCACGCGAAGTCACCGCGCGGAGTTTCTCTTTCCGTATTTCTTTCTCGATGTCTCCCTCCCTCTTCTGGTGCCATGAGTAATCCTGTTTTGTCGCGTGGAACTGCCTTCGCATACCAGGTTGAGGCGTGCCATTTCGTATTGTCGTCGCTTGACAAAGAGCTGTACGTCTGAGCTATCTCTTTCGTAACAGATCGATCACGGGACACAGTTTGATGTTTTTCGCTGCACCTGCACTGCGATAAATTATTTGCGGAAGTCAACGAGCGCGCAGTGCACTCGCACGTTTGTACAATATTTTACATTCACTTCTCGCAATTGGATTAATGCCGTTTTATTTAACCGGATAACTGTAAAACCGGTAATATAAAATTAATATTAAAACGATTTAATGATTAAACCCCTCTCTCTCGCGAGATTAAATCAGTATTTTTACAGCTGGAATACACTGAAAAAAAGACTGGTTATAACTACCAAATGTATAGTGAAATAGTATCAATTAAATATTTTGTCAATAGAACCAAAAATAATTTTATTTTTTTTAATGTTTAGTAAGTATTATCAAATTTGGTATAAGTTACTAAATATTTAGAAAAGTAAAATTATTTTTGGTTACATTGACCAAATATTTAATTGATACTATTTCACTATACATATGATAGTTATAACCAGTCCTTTTTTCAGTGTAAGAGATAAAAGAGAGTTAGCACAAAGTTAATATTTTTGAACAAATCTCAAATAAGGAAGTGCTCATCGAAGTGATCTGTTTTACGCATTGCTGTTTCGTAAATCTCGAAAATGGCCCTTAATCTACGTCTCCAAGGCTCAGAGCTACTTTATCTGTCCAAGAACAGCACGAGAGGTACGGTTATAATGACTGAAATTGCGGAAGGCCAAGGAGTACTATCGTGGATCCGCAGTCCACGTCGGGTGAGGTAAGCCATAAAGGCTTTCTCGACAACCACCGACACATCGTGTAGTGGTCCGTGCGCCTCAAGGCCGCGAGAGAACCAAGCATGAAACTAGTTCGACCGGTACGAGAGTATATGGTAGCTATTATATACCTAACGTGTATAGTAGATCGTTCAAGTGTTCGCTTTAGCGGAAGGTAGTTGCTCGGGAATCCACCGCGTAAAATGCATCAGCTTCGGGTACGTTTTTTAGATACCACTCGAGAAACAAGACTAGACATCAATCTCTCCATTCATTTTCGCATTATCGATCGTCAGTCGTTCAATTCTTTGACTATCAAAACCATTTTAGAACTTGTTCACAGAACAGTTCAGTCATGGCTAAATCAATTTTAAATGTATCTTAATAATCAACGAACATAATCTTTTCAAAACAATTTATTTAGCCATACAATTATAATTTACTAATTATTTTTAAAAAAGTTTCATGAATATTTATATGTTTGCATTTACGTGCAAATATATACATTCACGTAATAAATAAAAATAATTTGCCGTAAAAAAAAAGATATATCTGCGCAAGCGAGCGCGATCGTTGATGACTAATCGTATACTTTCTACTGGTCAGAGAATTTTTACGCCAGGCTTGCATATATGGCCTTGAGACTCAGGCGCATCCGAGCGGAGTGCTCGCAGGGCGAAAAAGCGTGCTCCATCGTCGTGACTCTGCAAAGTGGCGAATGATCGTGCGGAAATACGAGAGCTTTTGCGTTCTTCCTGTCGCGATTCTTGACACGTCACTCTCCGTAAGAACGTTTTAGATGCACGAGTTTCTCGGACGGAAGAATTTTACGTCGGTCACGTGTTTCAAAGGCGTACTATTACATTCACTTTGTGCCACGAAATGAGCAAGGCCGACCGTTTGATCGACGCACACGTTTGATCGCCAACAAGCGACCAAGATAATTGAGCGTGCAAAAGCAAACTTTTTACAAAACGAAATTTACAAAAAACTTGAATTTACAGAAATAAAAATAAATTATATCCTATCAACATTAATTATTTTATATAATAAGAGTTTCAAAAGTTCTTTTCTTTTCTTGACTTCTTTGTATCGTAAAAACATTAAAAAAAAAAAATGTGTTAAACAGTATATTCTGTTTGCATGTTTAATGTTGAAATTCTTCTAATTAATCTCTGTCTAATTATCGTATTAAGAAAACAAAATTAAAAATCAGTCAATAATATTTGCGCTAAATGCTATGAAGTTTTTTGTGTATTAAAAGTTAGCTTTAAATTATCTGATTCGAAAGCAGCTAATTCCAGGAAGATTTTTTTCTTGGACATATAAGAATGACTTCATCTTTGACGATAAAAATATTTATTAGCTTTATTCTCTTAATACAGCGAGTAGGTCGAGTTACATGTTCATGTAACGGTACTTAACAGCAAGTACTCTCTATAACCTCATGAACTGTGCGACCCTAATTTCCTCTTCTCTATTATGTAATTCGTTCTATTTTTTTCCTTTACAATTATACCGCCTCCGTAGATTCCGTTGTCTAGCTCATTAAAACATCAAAGTTACTTTACTATTACGTGGCACAAATATGAAACAGTAATAATCCGCTGTTACAAACAAACACACAGAAAAAAATTGACTCTTTATTTCTCATTAATATAATTTTATGATACCCAAAGTCTTTTTTTGAAAAATATGGAAACAGCTTTATCATTCTTGGTAAATATTTAAAAGTAAATATAAATATCAATTAAATCATTTAGATTGATGTGCTTGTGTTTTCAGTTTTTATTATATCTGCTTCAATATACCTACATATTAAGACTTATTTTAAAAACTAAGATTTATTTTAAAAACTGCCTGTATAACACAGAGAAAGAGAGAGAGAGAGAGACAAAGTCAAAATAAAATATAGAATAAATAACTTTATACTTCAGCATGAAACAAATTATTCTGAGCTTCTGAGTATCTTCCGTTGGGTCTTTATTGTTGCTTGTACGGTGGTATTTCAAGGTGCGTTTACGACCACGAATAAAACCGAGCACTCGTGATGGTTCCGTACCACCAGCACAAAGCGAAACGGGGAAAATGACGGTAATTTCGATTACGCATAATTTGTCGGATCCCGCTGGTTGCACTGTCTCAGCAAAAGCACTTTCTCTCCTCGATCCAAACACTTCTTGCTCTTATGAGAACTGTTCACTGCAATTCGAGACGGTGCTCCGACGCGCGGTTGCATTTTTTAACGTTTCAACTTACCTGGAAGTCAAGCGTAATAACGTCTCGCTTTAACGTCACCTCGGATAATCGTTTCGATCGATTTTCTTTCCGACCAGACGATCCTGCGAGCGGTTTTGCATAATCGACAATTCACGCGTGCGTTTTCCCTACCGGAAATCCGAGGCATGACACTTCCTCGGCACCAGATTCAGCATTTTCACTCGATGCGAAACTAGAAACTTAGAAAGTTGCCACCTAACGTATTCAAATGCCTGACTACAGAAAATCGGGCGAGTGCATTATTAATCTTTTTGAAGCGGGGAAATTTGTAAACGAGGAACTTGTAAGACGGAAATTAGTCATTTAAATTTAGAAATTTATTGATAAGCCACTGGCAAAGGAAAGTTTCTAAGTAAAATCCAGCGTGATAACATATGGACTGATTCAAAGGAAAATATTAAAATATCTTTCCTATATTAATATGATGATTTTTATCACATTTACCTTTCGATTTAAAGAGACTGCCATTGTTATTATTTAAAAACCGTGATATATAACCGTGATCGAAACTTATAAAATTTGCAGAACTGCTAAATAATCCTTTTTTTATCTCCAATTAATGTATGCTCATATATATATTTAACTCATAATTATAAAATAAATTTAAAAAACTACAGAGAAAATATATTAAATTATCATAGATTTTTTCATATCATTTATTTCATTATCACATTTATCATTTGTTTATTTTATAGATTTATCATAATTTATGTCACATTATTTCGTAATAATTAACACCAATGTTTATATAACACTTTGTTTAACTCGTTAGCGTGTTTCTAACGGTAGAATTATACGTTGTCATCGAAAGTGAATTCACTCGTAAGCATTCTCAATCAACGTAACGTGACAGCAAAGCACATAATACACGAAGTCGCTTAAATTTGCTTAGACTTTCATGTATGATTTCTTTTATTAAATAGAGAAGTAATTTGACATCAAGAGAGACGTCAAAATAATTATAATTTTATTAGCCGATTAAAAATAAAAGATTTTGCAAACTGTTTTCTTGTTTTATGCATTCCCTCTAGTGTGCTATAGTGTTAACAACGAGCGTTCAAGCCCTCCTGCTCGAAGTAGTTCATCCCGTAATTCTTTACACGGGATTTTTCATTTGCGATCCCTTCGCACGATAATCAGACAACCCGTAAGCAACCGCTCGTGCTCCCACTCCCTTGACAAATGCCGGAAATTTGTGCAAGCGTCTTAACGTTATCACCTGGTTGATCGAGGAACGCGACTCTTGATTTTCCACGCGCGTCTACTACGTTGCCATGGTCTGCAGATCTTCGTACATACACTTGTACCAAGTCTGATGTACCAGTGACGAGGCTTTCCTCGATTTATCTGCATGGCAAGCTTCATGTATCATCATCATAGCCTTCGGTAAGTTCAAGAATTTCTTAGCTCCAGGAAGCAATAGATCGAATGTCGCGTACAAATTACTATTCAATGTAATGCAATATTTCGCAATAAACATTATTAATTTATTCAATATTGATTTTTAAATTTTAAAATATAATTTTGATTTAAAAGATGAATGTAACAAAAATGTTCATAAAATGGAGGTATTTTAAATAATTTCGAATAAATATTCTAAATAAACATATTAATATATGTTAATTCATAACTAAATAAATAATTTGTGGAATGTAGAGTAAATCACTTATCATATAAATGTAAAATTTTATTAAACTTTATTTTTATATTAAACAAAATATCGATATATTTTCTAGCTTTGTTATCATGTTTATTTATCTAACAAAGTAACAACTAGAATATTTTTTCGATAAAAACGTTGTTGACATTAATATAAAATATTGTGAAGTATAAATTAACAACATTCTTGCACCAACTTCGTGATTTCACTTAAACTGTCTGACACTTCCGCAAATCGATCTTAGAGCTAAACTAGTTGCATTCTGGTTTCGTTTTTCAGCACACTTGCAACTTCCATTTGAAATGGTTGGGTGGATCAAATGCGAACGATAAAGCAGTTATTTATGAGAAACAAATTACGTTGGTAATGCAAACGCCATCGTGGTACTCGTGGCAAGAAGTCATAAATCGTTGTTTTCTTCGAAACGTATACTGCTTAATTCCATTTCGCCAGCACTCGCAAACGAATCTACGTACCCCGGCATCATAGTATCCTTTAGCTGACGCTAATTTCATCCCGAACGGATACTGATTTACGGGGACTCGCCCAACGAGTCGAGTTTCCTCGGCGAAGGATCACTTAGTCGTTTTTTTGATGCTCTTAGTAGGGTTGCTGCTCTCTTCACAATCGTGTTCGAACTCTTCTCCGCGGTTCCTGAATCGTAGAGCTCGAGTCTACAATTGACTCCGTCGACCCTGAACGATTCTCATGTTCCGAGAAACACTTTCCTCGGAGATAGATGACTAATAATTTCCGCAAGTTAACGGATCTATCGATATATCTAAATTGATTCATCGTGCTTCACTTATAAATTTAATGTATTGATATATCTAAATTGATTCATTGCATTTCGGTTATAAATTTAAGATCCTATCTTTTGTAAGAATCTTATCTGTAATATTTCATATAAATCTTATGTTTCTTGTATATATCACGTGATAGAAGATGAATGAAGTTATTAAAGCAAAATTATGCAACATGATTAATCATGTATACCAGATTGTTTCCTATTAAAAAATTCCTATTATAAGGATTCTATTTATATTAAACGGTCATTTACATCGAAAAATGGAAATTAACTATGTTAACTTTTTCTTAGAAGAGAAACTAAAGCTATGTGAAATTCTCTGATGCAAATAATTAATACAGTGAAAATTTAATCTAACGAATTATTATCTCAAAAATTATTGTTTTTTGATATTTTTTTTATCGAATCGATGGGGGAAAGGGAAGCGAGTCAGAATCCTTCGGTGTCCTTGAGTTCGTCTCGAGTTCATCGTATCCCTCTCTGCTTTATTCTTCGCTTCAAATTGCAATTCCTTCTTCGCCAGTTCCTCGCATCAAGCAATGTTCACACCAAATTATTTTCAATGTCTAAGATAAATTCATAATAACTATAAATTCAAGATCTGATGACCCATCTCTACAATTTGAAGTATTATCCACATTTGTTGTGAATGACAAGAGACGATACGACTTCTATGAATTCAACATCTACAAGAATATACTATAAATGTTCATAATGTAAAGAGATAATTACTGCAAACATTATGACGGCACGACCGACTGAGAAAATCGCAACGCCTACGCGAGAATGTAAAACTCGAGTCCCGTAACTCGGCGTGTAGAAGGGCCGCATGCATTCCATTTAGTAATATACGACTAATGTATAGCGGATTAATAAATCTTGAGGCGACGCGTTCTCTCGTCCCTTGCACTTTAATCTAACACACAAAGAAGAAGAGCTGTATCTGAGAGCAGTAAATTCTGAACATCAAGGGGACGCTCTTTATCTCAAGATATTCCGAATGTAACTTCTCTTCGACAATTTTGTAGCTTCATCGTAGCTAAACTACTTTGTGCACGAGAACGTGACACGTGCGCGTATATGCGTATTAGTGTACGTTAGTGTCTGGTCTCGATGCTCCTGTACGTGCAACGTCTGCGCTGTTCGTAATTTGTGTGTTTCGAGGTCGCGGAGAGAAGAAGACCCGGTTTCGCAGGAGGCAGAAAATCTCGCAGCGGCGGAGAGGTAGAAACGCGCCGGTCGACTTCGAGGTTCCTCGACCATGTCGAGAACGCGAAGGAACAGGTGAACAGGTCGTCTTTCTCTCTCTCTCTCTCTCTCTCTCTCTCTCTCTCTCTCTCTCTCTCTCTTTCTTTCTCTCCCCCTCCCTCCTTCCTCCCTCTCCTTCTCCGTTTTTTTTTCATTTAGCAGCTGTATTATCTATTAAATTTTGTTGTCACGAAAGTGCAACGAGCGGTCTGTGCAAATACATGACGTCAATGTGCTGACTGCTGAGGTATAATTGATTCAGCTAGATACTATAATTATACAAAGGAAATTCATCGAGTGAAACTTAAAAACATTACGAGTGCAAGGAACGTAAATATTATTTTAAGAATATAGTTATGTGCTTTTTTTATGATGTTTTTTTATTAAGAGCCAATACTCGATAAAGATTCTGAAGTAACAAAAATATTCTCCATGTTGTACGTTACAAAAAAAATAGATGTCTTAATCGTTTTCTCTTTTCTATATAGCACAATATTTTTGGACGATAGAAGTATTACGACCCACATATAGATAACACACTACACGGATGTTCGCTTAAAAGGTAAGGATGACTGACCTAAGCTAATCGACTTCGAAACGGAGTTTGAAAACGTAGGTAGGGATTTGTGGTTCATGGGTGACGCATTCGAAAGTAAAAATGCTTCAGGGCCGTATGGATTCTTTCTTTCGCAATAGTGATGTCTTACGTTTGCTGGCAACATTACAGTAATCTACGTTAAGTGCTAAACAAAATTATTGAGTTTCATGCGCAATTGCTGAAATAGGAAAGAGCTCGAAAGTATCATTTCGTGTTTGAATAGTTTATTTTTTTAATAGTTACCTCTAATAATTAAATAAAAACACGTTCTTTATGAATTTTTAATGTACAAAGAAATCAGGTAATAAATACCTTATTAACAATCTCAGATTAAATAAATAGAAAAAGCGTAAATGAAAAATAAGACATAGATAAAATATTTTAAAGTTAAAATTTATTATTAAAATTATGAATTTAATTATTATTATTAAAAATGTATTAATTTTATAAATTCTCTTATATTAAAATATACTTTTATTAGAAAAAAAACTAAAAACTTCTTGTTAATTAAATAATATCAACACATAAGGTTGAGAACTATTGAATTTTGAAAACAATAATCATGTATATATTAAATATGTGTATATATGTGTATAAAAATTCGTGTATTTTTCAAATATGTATATATGTTTGATAGATATTATGATAGATACAAAAACCAGTATGTGTATTTAATGTTAAAAAAATGCACGTTACTACGAAGCTTAACGAGTCCATGAAAAAGTAATTCAAGAGAAAAATTTCTATTACTCCTATATTTTGAATGTAAAAAAGTCATATATTTTAATTTGTCTCCTATTGTAATACCTCAGGTAATTTGCCGTGAAAAATGATTCATGACATCAATTTATCTTTATAAAGAAAATATGATATAATCTAATTTTGGAGTCACAATTCCGGCGAAATTTTAATTTTAATTAGGTAATAATCTTATATGAAGTATCTCTTTTCTAATATTAAATTTTCTAATATTACTTAGATTGTACGATAAAGTTAAAATTAACTAGAAAATACATTTTGTAATTTGACACCAAGATTTCGCATTCGAAAGTAAAGTGAAAACTACTAATGGTTTACTGTGTTAATATTTGTCGTCACACTCGATTATGGCATTCGTGTTCGCATGCCACGCGGATCCAATAATTTCCATTTCAGTTGGATTCGGTGCAAACAGAGCGGGATGACTTTCTCGCAAAGAAATTATTCTAGTCACATAGTGTGCCGCACCTTGCTAGAAATTCCGTAGTAAACTATTGTTGAAACAGAAAGATGTGGGCAGATAAAAAGGCTTTCGTAAGAAAAGTTGGAATCTTTAAATACGAGCGAAAAGAACGTAGGTCGGCGTTTTCGAAATAAAATCTGGATGGATCACTAAACTTATACACAAGGTATTATACACTGTTAAAAATGTCATAAAATTCAATAAATTTTTAAATTACACAAATACATTAAATTTAATGTATGTATAAAGTATATGTATAAAATTTAGTACACTTTTGACAATATTAAATATTTTTAATGCATCTGCTTGAAATTTGTTTCTATTATATTACATGAAATTTTTTTGCGTATTTTTAATAGTGCATAAGATAAAGATAACGTTTTTAAGCCATTAATATTCTACAATTTAAAGGTTCTAAATTATATTTTTGCATACAATGTTGTATCAATTTATACACAATTTATACAAAAATTATTTTATTACATCTTAAATAATTTTGATAAAAAACGTTTGAAACAAAATTTACTAAATCCTTCCATATAAATAATTTATAATTACTTTTGTTAAAATAATCGAGATTACATGAAATGAATAATTATTTTATAATTAGTATACATTAATATATTTTGTATATTATAAACTCAGTTAATTTTATAATTAGTATACATTAATATATTTTGTATATTATAAATTCAGTTTGTATATTATAAACTCAATTAAAAAAATATATATGTATACATTTTAATTATTCATTTGTATTTATTAATTTTACATAAATCTAGCAGAAGATAACAAGATAAGTTTGTACTTAAAGTTTATATACACTTATCTACGTAGTACATCTTAATTTAATAGAAATTTAAGATTAAAAATGGACAAGTGGGAAGATTAGAAGTTTAGATTGGCACCGATAAGCCTACTACATTCTCGCACGTACTCTCGACTTAACACGATACTCACGTTAACCATCAGTAATCAGGTTTCTGCAGCTTCTTCTAGAATATCGTCAACAGGGACCCGTTCATATACCTCTCTTGAACCTCGTAGTGTAGCTGACACTTTATCACTTATATATCGGAGAAGAGCGTTTTCATCCAGCACTCGATATCGAAACACTCCGCGCACTTACTGTCAAGTTCGCGCGCTACCAACCACTCCGAAGATTCCCTGAGCCGCACGAACAATCGCGTATCTCGTTGCGTGAGCCAAAGTACCGCGCCGTCGAGATTTCCGGTAGACAGACGTGAAAAACAGTCAAATCCGTTTCTGAGCGAACCGAGGCGCGAGAGAGCGCGGCCCCGCGAACGGAGCTGCTCTTCTGGTACCGACTGACTACAACCGACTGGCTGAATTGGTGACTGACTCTGCGCCGGCTACCCGCGCCATGGACTGCCACTCGTGGATCCGAAGCCGATCACCACCATCCTGGCTAGCCTTCCTCCTCCTTCTCTGACCGTTAAGCTACCGCCGACAATCCTCTCTCTTTTTCTCTCCCTCTCTCACTCACGAGCGATCGCGTTGCCGTTTTCTTCCTCGTGGCAAGGAAAGAGGCTGAGTATCGTTTAAATAGCTAAAGCATGATATATTTATAGAGCGCATAATTATTTTGTCTATACAATCAGCTGATGGAGATTTTGATGCAGCAACACATTACGCAACTTCATGTAAAAGAGTTGCAGGTTTTTTTTTCTTAAGACATGTATCAGGATAAATATACAAACAATTAAATATCATACACAAATATTTATACTTATACGTACTTCAAAGATTTTGATTTGAGAATTAATCATAAAAAAATAATTCATAAAAAAGTTTTCAATTATAAATTTAAAAAATTTTATATATATAATCTAAAAATATTATATTTTATATTTATCATATATAAATGTATGTTCTAATCTTTTTGAAATTTGTTTTTTTCCTCTTTTAATTTACTTATAACTTTTTACAGTACTACTATACTGTAAAAAGTTAAATGTCAAAATTGCTTCTAGATTTTTACGATAATCTAAATCTGCTTGATTCTACTTTTCTTATTTTCAACGTCTTATTTTGCGTTTCGCAAACGTGTAATTTCAAACGTCTTGTATAAACGGATCTATATAGGAGGAGGTCAAGGCGGAGATGAGAGTGCGGATCGTAATTATGGTAGCTAAATGACAGGATTCTCGAAGGGGCTCTACGTGATCCAGGAAACAATAGCACCGGCGATCAATGACGATAGCAAATCGTTCGCGATGACGACGTGATTTCCATCTATCGATGCCGTGGAAGCGGGTCGGTTTCATTTCGGTCGCGAAGTGGAAAGTGTGCAAGAGAGGAGCGAGTTGTTAAAGAGGAGCGGGAGAACAGTTGAACACAAAAAACGATCTCGAAGAGAGCGACAGAGAGACCCGATCATAGCTCGGAGGTCCGTTCTGGTGAAAGCTTGTGCACGTTGACTTTACTCGAAAGGTTCACTCCGGCGCCAGAAACAGTATTCTTCATCGAAGCAGCTGATTCCTTTAAAATTCTCTTTATAGAATTTGCACTGGATGTCTCATTATTCTTTCATAGTAACACGACGTTGAAGTTTGAAACCCAGCAATAGTTATCTTTTCTACTTATTTTTTTATTTTTTGTATATGATTAAAATTATATATCTTTGTCTTTGTTTAATATCTTTCTTTACTTTTATTATAACGTAAATAATCTGTCTTTTCTTTTCTATAACATTTTCTTCTGTATTTTCAATATCAATCATATTTTCGGGATAGCTTCCACAATAAAAAATTTTCGATTATTATTATATTATAATTCAATACGTCATGAATATATACATATGTATATGTAGCATTCAAAAATCAATTTGGCACATCTTATTTTTGTACAAAGTTCTTGTTTTAGATTGTATTATTGCAACAATGATGAAGTTATTAAGAATGCATGTGGAGCTAATAATAAATGCTAAAATTATTTACCACGTGTATACAATAAATTCAGCATAAAAACTACATTTTCAAAACGTGATAAGTTGGAGAGTGCTGAGTGAAGAGTATCAACTGACAATGAGTGTTTAGCTTCAACAAGAAAGGTCTATACTTTGTCGACATCTAACGGGTGTGTTTGAACTTAAGACCGCTTCAGTGGTCGAGATGAAAGATACCTTCGTCCAAGATATCACCGACAAAGCAATATTAAATAATTACTACTAATTTTCTTATGTTTAATTAAACATTGCAATAAATTTTTGCATCTGCAATTATTTTCATTTTGTATCCAGAAATTATATTTTCTAATATCTTTAAAAATAAATCCTCTAAATTTGTATCTTTTATATTCAGATTAATTACACAGCCACACAAAAAGAAAAAAGTGTCATGTCCGAGAGATTAGATCCATGTATCCGAATGTATTTTGAGGCTCTGAAACCGAATATGACCTCAGAATTGCGCCATCAGATCAGGATTTTTTTAATAATCGGGCTGAATAATGTAATTTTAAGGAATGTTTGGAATTTTTTTGAGGATAACAAAATCCTGAACTGATGGTGCAATTCTGAGGTCATATTCGATTTCAGAGCCTCAAAATACATAGGAATACATGGGTCTAATCTCTCGGATATGACACTTTTTTTGGTGTGGCTGTGCACACAGTCATACACACATTCAGGATTTTTTTATTCTCAAAAAAATTCCAATCTGAATATAAAAATACACAAAGAATCTTTAACGATGTTTCTCTGATCGATGACTACACTATGCTGGTAAACCAGCTTTCGAGAACGGCTGAAAGATGGCAACTCCGTGTCAATTTAAACAACAGATCCGTAATAAAATTCCCAACAGTATTCTAAAGAAGTGATTTTAATTCTCATGATTACGAGGTCCAATTCCCTTTCGTTTCCAATTGCTTTAAAATTCTTGGCTCTAAATATTCAATCATAGGAAGCTCGTAAAATCACGCCGCAGACGATCGTGGCGGCACTTCTGATGGGTAACCATCAGCTCGAGAGACGTCCAATTGTAATTTAAAATGAATGATGCTAACTCGACTAACGGTTCGAGAAACGGCGCTTTTGGCAACGTTCGCACCGTGGAATTTCACGTATATCCCACGCGAGATTCCCCGCACGATCGTAACGCGCTAACGCGCTATCCAGCCCGGACCTTTACGATCGGTAACGCGTTGCCTCTCATTAACGTGTAATTTATTCGAGAGAAATACAGAGAGGCGACCGACGGCGTTGCCACCCGCGGATCTTGATAGCTCGCGGCTTCGCGCTCACTCGCGTCGAGAGCTTGCGATCGTGGAAGAGACTCGTGGAGAAAGAAAAAAAAAATTCATAAGATTCTGGAGATCGTCGGCGAGATAACAGGCACTGACGGAAACCCATGGAACACGATAATCCGACTTGACGTTCGTTATCCCACTGCTCCTCACGACTGTTTGGGTTCCCCATTACAACTCCCACTGAGCGGCTCTCGGGGTACGTACACATCCAATTAATAATCTTCTAATTCCTCGGGCCTACTGAATGCTTCTGTCACCGAGAATTTAGTAAATTGTCATGTTATCGCGCTCTACAGGGTGTGTCAGGAATATCAATAAATTCTAACGAATGAGAAAGTTATAAGATAATTACGAACGCGCTTGTTTCCATAGATTCCTTATTTGTATTTATATTATTATTTACACGGTAATATAACTTTTATGTTATATATTATATATGTAACGTCAGACTTGAATCAATTTAACATTTTTTAAACTTAATTGTATCATATATTTATATTAATTTGCTCGACTGAACTTTTTCCCAAATTCTCGTAATTCTCACGGATATATTTCGCAACGATACCATCCAACAACATAAATCCATAAGCTGATTGACGTTGTTAAAAATGCAAATCTGTAATCCACAGAATATTAAATCGATATGACACGTCCTTATTGATACAACACCGCCTTTCTCCGATAACCGATGAACGATTTGCATAGATTATGACGTCACAGAGCGCGACAAAGTGATCCTTTTTACGCTCGTAAAATCGCACTCTCCGCTATAACGACTTCGGAAGCACAACTCACACGTAGAAAGAATTTAACGCGCACTCTTGCGCGTCGCGCACACCACGGGCGCGTCCCCATTATCTTCGGGTGTGCCGAAGAAGATGCCTCTGGCGGTTCTCACCGGGCGACGAGAAAGACAAGACAACGGTAAGCGGGGTATATGACGGTGTGTACACACTTCGGGAACAGTTATATTCGCGCACGTACCAACGACCCTTATTTATGTCGTCGCCGCAACCATCGTCGACTCGACGACGGCTCTACACCGGTCGTCTCCTCGCCCTTTTCTCGCCCTTTTCTGCCTCCGCGCCTGTTCTCTCTCTCTCTCCGCACATTATCGGGCGGCAGCGTGCTTTTACGGTCGGCGTATATCAATGGTCGGCCTAAAGGAAGATCCATGGAACGACGATGCTGGCAGGTAGGGCCTCGAGCAAGATGGTATGGTGGAGCCCGTGACAATGCTCGGGATATAAAAACTTGCGTAAAGCTGTCCCACTTACGTGGGACCCCGCGGGACCCACCGCCCGTGCTGAATGGGGCGCAGTAACCTTTTATTTATCGACGGCTTAAACAGCGACCTTACGCGTCGAAATTGAAGCCGCGCCGAAGATCGAGAATGTCCTTCGCCGTACGAGATACTGTGGATCGAGTGGAAATCGTTTCCCTCTTGATCAACTCAATTACACGATTTAATAGCGTGCTCGATCGCTTTGTGCGATTTCTGCTGTGCCACCATTATCGCGCCCTTTTTTAATTACATGCTCAATTACGCTAGGCATTCGCGCCAGGATTCCAAGTGATTCCGCAGCGCTGTTCATGCCCGGGAACGTTGTGGAACGCGAAACGAACGACGCTTCACCTGGCATCCTGATCACGCTTTAAACTATTTATTCCGATTTCCGATGTCTTGAGAAATCTAATGCATTCTTTATTTTACTTGTTCTAAGCATTTTTTTTTCAAAAAATAATTGTAACCACTATACCGAGGATTCTATAGTCTGTACACATTTTCGTACGTTCATCTTCGAATTATTAATAACCGTCAATCTTAATTTATCATTTTTTCTCTTCATCGAAAAGCATCTTCAGCACGACACGTCGGAAAATACCTTCTTTTGGGGCATTCTTCATACCTTATAACGAAGTACGTAGTTACCCCGATCTCTAGCCTAATCACAATAATGATTGACGCGCCGTACACCAGTCGCTGCACTACTAAATCACGCGTTATTATAACGCGTATAATATTTATGATGTGCGCGACATGATCCGTATAATGTTGCGTTACACACGATGTAGACCAGAGCGTGGATTGACTCGCCGACATAGATCCAATGCAGCTGATGAGCGGCTTCGAAGCCTCGCTTTAAAAGCGGATCCCGGGCT
Source organism: Solenopsis fugax (assembly GCA_003595255.1). Lineage (NCBI taxonomy): Eukaryota > Metazoa > Arthropoda > Insecta > Hymenoptera > Formicidae > Solenopsis > Solenopsis fugax. The sequence goes on along the minus strand of QKQZ01002680.1, from coordinate 10,842 downwards.
AAAGGGTGGGTGTGTACGTCATGGACGATCTTGGAGCGCACCGCGCCTATCTCGGAGGGCCCACCTTTTTCCAGGAGGACCGCAGCCCTGGGCCCCAAATTCCTGCTCGACTATTACATGCTGAAGAAAAAACAGAGAAAGAGAGAGAGATAGGGGGAGAAAAAAAGAGAGAGAAAGGCGAGCGGGCCCCGCCACACGAGCCGCGTTCTCCATTAGAATTACAAATATACGTGCCACACGGCACGCGCCCTGGGCGCTGAACTTGGTCGTAGCTTAATGTCAGGCATTTCGCGAGAAATTCATCACAGGCCCCGCGGCCTCGAGGCGAGCGAGTCTCTTCTCTTTACGGCCGTACTTCCACGACTCCACGAGGAGGCGACCGAGAGTGGTTACGCTCTCAGGGACGCGAGCCAAGTCGCAGACGCCAGATGGTGGAGCTCGTTTTCGCGCTTTTTTGTAAATTACAGAGCATCCCCCGTCTCGGGTCGCGGTGCACGGATGCGCCGCGCGCCGCCGAATGCATCGAGAAAGCGCGGCTGATTCCCGATGCGCACGCTAGACTGCCGGGTACACGAGCGCCGAGAGCTGGCCACAAGGACTACCGTTCGTATACGTATAAATGCACGTGATTGCTTCTATTAAAGATCTGAGAAGATTGCGCGATTAATTCCGCTGAAATTACAGGGTTTGACAAGGATGGGTGTGTGCGAACTAAAATCGACGATTCATATATGCGGCAACCCGATAATTACGATAGCGAGGCACGCAGCGTCTATTAGCGGAGTTTCAGAAAATGTATAACGGTATCCCCGATACACACACGTTCTCTACCTGTTCCTACTTTCAAGATGCATTGAAACGTGTTAGGCACATCGGAAGATCCAATCGTAGAAAAAAAAAAATTAATAGGTGATTTTTAGTCATCGTTGTATTAATATTTCTCTAGATAGAAATCTTTATCTTTACGATTCCTTTTATTTCTGTCCTCGAGGCTCTTGTTATTTCGGGGACGAAAATACGGAGTATATCCCAGGGAAACGGGACGTCGGCCGCGTCGATCCCATCGACGAGAAGCCACGTATATACACGCGTAATCGCGCAACCAGAGTATCCAGCCGCATTACACTTTCGAATTTGTGTACTTTCCCATAAGGAGGGTAGGGGCACGCGGTGAAAGGAACAGGACAACGCTCTTCATGCATGAACTCCTCTCTGTTCGAAGTATCGCACGCCGAAATCAGCAAATAACGACGGTATCGGCGGAAAAAAAAAACGGTAACAACGACGTCGCGTTGTCGATTTACGATGCGATAGATCTCTGCCGCCGGTTACGAAAGCTCTATCACCAGGTACACTCCATCGTTCTTGCAATCTAAGGGGGTGGGGAAACACAAAATTCCACGACAGCCCGCAGACCGGTCGACTAGATGTTTCACGCGATTCCCTTCGGGAGCTGCCAGCAGCAAAAAATCGTTATCACTCTTACGTCGGCAACGATAAGGCCCCTATTTGCGGTTCCCACGCCCGCTCACTCACGCCCCGTGTACACACATGGATTTTTCGACGCTCTTTCGCGCTATCGCCCGCGCCACACTTATCGCGACAGCCGACGCCGTCGCACACGAGACGCCAGACTACGTCGACGAAGATCGCTAATTCCCCCTTTATCGTCTTACTTGGCTGACGCAGTGGTTCTCAACGATACTTGGAAAAAAAATAAGCAGCAGCTATCTGTTACGAAAGAAAAATTCGTTCAAGGTCCATAATTACACAGAAGATACATGTAAAATAATTGAAAAACGTAAAAGATATGATAATAGAATTCATAAATAACTAGAAATAGAAGCCTATTATGAATTTAATCGCGCACGAACGACCGATAAACACGTGAAATTGCTTGTTTACTACAGCCCCCTTATTGCAGCCTTACGGAAGACACTGAAAGAGAGTGGCATTTCGTTAATAAGCCAACGCGCGCTCAATTATCGCGCTTATTCCCGAAGCGTCAACATGCGTTTTCTTTACTCTCACCTCACCTCGTCCAATTACGGAGTCTTCCCTGCAACCGTGTGCCGTCGATAAGGCATCGAGAGTCTCCTCCGAAAATACTTCAGAAGTCCCAAAAGAGGAGAGGCTGAGGATTCGTGTCGGGGGTCAGCGTAAAAGAAGGGGTCGCACGGCGGAGCGCAATTAAGACGAGACACGTGCGGCGCCCCGATAAAGCCGCGGTAAGATTTACGACTTTTTAATAATGTTTCTCGACGAACCTGGCGAACGCGCGTCCCGGCGTCGCCCCGTGTGAATCAACCTTGAAGATGGTGGCGTCCCGAGCCGGTTGCTTCACGGAACGATCGTCAACGAGCAAAAGAAGCACGCGAATACGACTAAGACTTAATTAGCCGGGCAGAGGCCGGTCCAGGATATCCCACGTCGTTACGACAAAATCATTTGTGGACGTTGCTCTCTTCGGCTCTCTTGAGCGCGTACGATTGGGCCCGACGCGACGATTTAATTACCGGTGTCTTACGTCCCCTATCCCTCTGCGCCGGCGCTCGCCCTCGATAATTAATCGGCCGCTTAATTGATTAATCGATTAATGGCCGGCCATGATCGAGCGTACCTAGGTACCGCAAATAAATCGTGCGAGCAATCGGGCTGTCGTGGATCTCGGGCTTGGATCTCTTTTTCGAATAACGACGCGACGGAAATACGAACGTCTTTCTCTTCGACGACGTTCGTCGCAAGCTATCGGTGCGCGAACTATTAAAAGTTTATTTACGTTGCGGCGAAAGCAACGGACATTTTAATCGTGGAATCTAGGTGAATCGATAAAATCTACGGTATAAAAAGTATTGGTTGAATAAAATGGAACAATACCGTGTTGTAGGACAGAAAAGAATATCCTAAAATAACAAAGTAAAATAAAAAGTTATGCAAAGAATATGCATTAAAAAAATTGCATGTATAAGAAAATAAATAAAAGATGTTATATGACATAAAAGACGATATATCTCATACACAGAGAAAAAAAATTGTAGTGGTGACAACTATAAGAGGCCAACCATCTAAATTTTGTTAATATAATTATAATATAATTATAATATATAGTTAAGTAAACTATATTATAGTTATTGCAACTAAGTTTATAGTTAAGTAAACTAATAAAAAATAGTTGTAATTACTTTATTATATAGTATACTATAACTATTTTTATTATTCTCTTTACCATTAATTTAGTTGCAATAACTATAATATAGTTCACTGAACTATATATTATAATTATATTAACATTTGTATGGTTGTCCCCTTATAGTTGCCATCACTACAATTTTTTTTCTCTGTATAACAGGCCATAACTAATTAGAATAACGAGAATAAAAATATGAAAGAACTACCCATAAGAGAAAGCTACATTGTGCAAAAAGAAATACGATAATAGAAGTAGTTGCTTGATAGTCGCCGAAAGAAAATTTCATCTGTGAGCCTTCACGAAGACATCTCATTTTTACATATAAAGAAGGGGATTAATTTTACAGTACTTGCAGTAATATCAACTATATCCTACGAGTCCATCGTATGATGAACTAACTGAGTAAGACGCGGCATTACATCAGGGATTTTTCGCAGCGGCAGCCCGCGTAATTACAACAGCAAACTTTCGGACACCAGTAATTATCGGATTGTTCGGAGTCTGTCGTCTGCAGGCCCCTATGCCCGGAGACGGGATGTGCATTTCTCGCTGGCGCGATTTCGACTGGGAGAGATCCGATCTCGTGGTTTATGCAGATTTCCCGATTCAAGAGTTTGATTACACCGCGGACCCTTCGGCTCTCGCGGCCGGAACTAGTTTAGCAGTTGGTTTACATCCACCGTAGGATGCGCCAAGTCAGTTACGTCCGCGCCGCGCCGAACCAGTTCCGAGGAGACGAAATACGCGCGATAACAAGTCGTAACTGCCGTACCTCCGATTTATCGCGCGCACGGCACGACTCGCGAACAAAAATCAGGTTTACTGTTAATCGTAAGAGTAATTAAATGACGTAATGCCGCATTACGATGACGGAAAAATTCACCGTGTACATTACATGCGCAAAAATGCAAATGTGAGAGAAACGCGAATGAACGATTGCGTCCAGTGATGGTATTTATCCTGTACTTACTATCTGCATTCGTTAACTGGAGTAACATTTCGTCGTATATTTATGTAAAATGTATGTAAAATATTATTATTAATTGCGCGTACTCAATTGCTACGTCATTGCACTGCATTCGCAATGAGTCACTATTCAATTGCATTACGTATTATTTTAATGACTAACGAATTTGGATTTAATTTTCTGCAACATTTCATGAAAGCCATAATACATTTAACAAAGTATCATGGCTTAATTTAATAATACATATATAAAAGTTAATATGAGATTTATTACTGATTTTTAATTATCTTTTAAGAACTGTCAATACTTTGAGACTAAGAAAATTTCAATTCCAAATTAAATATGATATTTATTATTCCGAATGTGATATAAAATGCTCTACGTATCATCTACGTTTGTGATATAATGTTACAGTAATTTAAAAAATTTTAAATTACTCACACACACAGGCAATTTTGCGAGAGTTGCAAATTTTGTTAGAGCAAAGTTACAATAACGAATTCATGGTAATTTAAACTCTACCGCTGCGCTGTGTGATGCGTACGACTCTTTCCAATGGAAAAAAATAATCGGAAATCTCCCCCATGTCAGGGCTAAATTCCCGGGTGAGTTCCATGAGTGTCGCAGTAACAAGGTGGAGGATGTAACGAACATCTGAACTAATCTCATTTCCGAGAAGGTTCTGGTTACGACGGTATTGACCATGATGGTACTCCTTGTTCAGCGCGTAGGAATTAGTTTCCAAAACAATTCGGGAACGAGGCACGTGCTGACCGCTGCCTCGATAGCAAGTTTGTAATTTCGTGACTTTATATCCGACAGTTATTGTAAAAAATTTTTGCTAGTTATATTTGCTGATCAATATATTTGTGATTATTTCACGTGATTATGTTAAAATAAGTTAAAATAAACACTTTTATATATTTATTATTTATCAGTAGTATATAGAAAAAATTTTGCAATTATATTTTCTATTTTCACATAATTAAAACGTTATTTTCTCCGGGCAAATAAATGTTGTTTTTATACTTTGTGTATCGTATAAATAAAATGATAAAAAATAAAATCTATTTCTCTATCGAATTTAATCGAGTTATTCTCGAGCGCAAAACTACATTCGATCTTAGTATAATTGACTTCGATAACTTGAAGAAATTTGTTCATAACGAATCTTCGCTGTATTAGGCAGTCGATAACTCGTCTCGTAATCAGCGTGCGATCAGACGGCGTAAGAATACAATTTACCGAAGCGAGAAAAGAAAAGGCAGAAAGAAGAAGGAAGAAACGTATGCATGAGTATTAAAGGTGTGAGTGAGAAAAAAATTCTTTATAGGATTCGATGAGCATACGATGGAAGATGAGGAACGAAATCAACAACGAGCGAACGAAACGAACGGCGCGGAGCAGCGATGGATGCGCGGAATTTATTACGACAGTTTAAGAATATAGGTAATTATTTACGTTTATTGTTCGATCCTGATGTTTATGGTTTATGTAAATTATATGCCATAATGGAGGTGCCTAACCACCGCCTCTTCCTATGCCTTGGTCGCAAAAGCTCATCTTTCCGCTCGCCGGAGAGCTTAAGATCGTTTCGCGATATCGTCACGGATCCAATTCGTGCGTAACTAGCAACGATCGATAGCATATCGTCCATTAATCACGCAGAAACGACTTTCAATTCGCGAATAACTTCGACATTACAAAAGCGAGCTCTCGTCTTAACGGCAAGATAATTCTTAATGGTATTCATGGTGATTAGAACAGCGATTAACCCTTTGTGACTTCTCAGGATCTTGTAATAAACCTAAGAATGTATTACATATGAATATAATACATATATTTTTTTATGTAAATTTATTGTTACACATTATTATAAATGCAGGTAAATTTCTATTGTCATGCACAAAAATCATGAATTATTTTTCAAATTCCGAAATAAGAAAAAAAAAATTGAAACGCATATAGAGAGATGATATATTAATTTTCATATTTAATACAATTTGAAATTACCTTGAAATCAATAAAAAGTCTCGGAAATATTGATTAAATTAAGGAAAACTATGAATAGCGATTATAATCAGTAATATATCAAATTGATTATCGACCCGACATTTAATGTGAGAACAAGACATGCAGAAATTAAGAATCGATGTATAACTATAATCCAATTTTCGATTTCGAGCAACCCCAAATTAACATTGGAATTTAAACATGCACACGCGGTTCAATATTATTTCCATGATGAACGTTCCAACGTGGTCACTTTCATATTCGACTTTCATACTCCACCATAATCTCTCGTTGCAACTGGTATCCGAGGGCAAGATCGGCAATCGACGACGATGACGACGGCGGTGGTATCAGTGGTTGCCGACATCTAGAGAGCTTTTAACGTCGCGTTTGCAAATTGGAACATAAAATCATGGTTGTAACGGGCATCGCTGATTGTTCGTTACCACCGCTGCCTACGCATACGAGCATGTGTGATGATGCGTGTCGCGAGGAACACGCGTGTGAGTGCGCGCACGGCTAACCAACTGGCGGAGGTTAACTACCACGGGACGTTGCATATAAAAGGCCGTTCCGATATTTCATCGGGCGGTATGCGGTAGAGCCATCGGGAGCGTGTGTATCGAGGGCGAATCGATTTCTCGAGCGCGCCCCGCTCGCGCACACCTCGTCGATCTCCATTCTAGATCTTCATTCGCAATTTCGACTCGAGGTATTCCAGCTATTTATTATCTTACCGTCCGCATCTGCTGCCGGACCGCGAGGATCCGCCGCCTATTGCATTTTTAATTAATCCATAGGCACGCATGATATCGCGCGTGGACGATCTCCGTGTTCTCCAACGATCGCGACGTCAGCGAAGATTCGAAGTATTCAATTTCGTCGAACCTTCTTTTCTCTCAGGAGCTGTCTGTACATTATTACGTTAATCATGAGAAAAAAAAGATAAAAGACAAACAGAAATAATAATCAAATTTGTAAAGAAGTTTTACGTTTAATAGCGATTATATTAATACAATATACAACATTAAATCTTTTACAAATGGCACTCACATAATCATATTATATACGTTCATATATAAATATTAATCTATAGTGTAATAAATTCAATAAGAAGTTTTTAAAAAATAAAATTTTTCTCAAGCACGCATTCCTTGTTAGAAGACCCAGCTCTATCAATCTACACTGAGAGAAATGTTTGATAAAATCAACAAAAGTTTGGTTGAATAGTGATCAAATGAATTTTATAGTTATAATTACTAAATATATAGTTGTTTTGACCAATTTGTAGCCTTAACCAAATAATTATTTTCACACAACAAATTACAAAATATTTTCTTAAATGTAACTAAATTTTTGGTACCAATAACTATAAAATTCATTTGATCACTATTCTACCAAACGATTTCTCCCAGTGTATGAAATATTGCAAGACCCTAAAGTCACCTAAAAGCTAAACATCAAGTCACTCTTTTTGCACGATTATTTCATACATAGATAAAAAATGCATCAAGGAGCAAATGCCTCGTCGTCGTTGCATGAATGACACTGCATCGCGAGCGAAGCGGCGTCTGTCCGGGTAATTACGCGAAATAGATTCGGTATCTCGATGTCTCTCGCGGCGAGGTCCCGACCGATCGGTTGTTTCTCCCCTTAACAAATGTCCATTACGGTCGTCCTTGTCGACTGCTTCGACTCCTCGTGCGTAGCCGGTTGACGTGCTCGGGGGCGGTGAGGGCCGGAAAGAACGCTGCTGCTCGTTACGGTATTAGCTGCCGAAGGGTAGAAGGGGTCGGAAGGCTGGAGGCTTTCCGAGGCACAGAGGGCCCCCGCCGGGTTACTAATTGCAATCACGGTCAACAATCTGGCGAGGCAAGAGGCCAACGGATGCATCGGCGAAAAGAGCCTGCGTTGGAAAGCACTCTTCTGCTATGTCGATCGAGAATTAATGCTGAAACTGTGACGTTTGTATATGCAAAAATGAAATTTTTTCGAACAATTAGATTTTATTCATATAAAATGTGCAAATTATTCGAATACGAATCGAATCGAATCAGATAAAATATTACAAAATAAATATAAAGAAAAAAGAAAAGAACATAGAAATCTTTTTTATTTATACATAAAAATTTTATAATATCCAATAATAATTATGTTATTAATTAAAAGATGCGTTTCAATGATTTGATTCAATTCGGGAAAAATTTTGACTATCAATTCAATTTGAATTAAAACTTTGATTCGTACATCTCTATTACTTGTATGTCATTAAGTGGAAAGAAACGAGTTTCCTCACAATTTTCTTCCCTAAAATGCAATAATAAAACTGTATCATAATATCAAGATTTTTATATAACGAAATATTATTTTAATTGGCAAACATTCATCCTATTAAAGCAAAAATAATATTATTGTTAGCAATAATCACATTATGTGATATTTTATAGCTTTTCAAAGCAGCTATAAAACGTTTACATGAATATTCAAAACACAGAGTTATCGGTTTAGTCTCGAGTCTTAATTTATGTAATTTATACAAACAGATCAGAATCTGTACATATGAATGATCGCGTACTAATGATTAAGACAAAATTTTAGTGTCACATTATTCAGTGATATAATAATACAGCAGTGTGTATTTTCGTTGACGAACGCGTGGTAGTGAAATGTGCCTGAAACCGGCAGCAGATTGGTTGATAGTTCGTTTGGGGCTAATGGGTACTCGCGATGGTTACTAATTGGATAGATCGTTGTTCGTCGATATTGCTGCCGGCAGCCGGCAGCGGGATCCAAGCCGGCAGAGGGCCCAATGGAATCTCTCTATCGGTGGAACTGACGTCGGCTTTTGTGACCGCGGCTCCGCGTACCTTGGAAAAACATGCCGTCGAACGGCGGTTCCCTCTTTCGCGAAGTCGAGGGCAGCCCTTTGCCATCCCGCCGATTCGCCGGGGTACAAACAGCTCCCCAGAAATTCCATTCGGAGGGAACATTCGGCTACCACCGAAACTTGATACGCGATTAATCCTGGCCTGCAACAATTACATGTCTGCTTGATATCTTTTGGGACAATTTGCGGCATGATTTTTTCTTTTTTTTTTTTTTTTTTTTTTTTTTTTTTTTTTTTTTTTTTTTTTTTTTTTTTTTTTTTTTTTTTTTTTTTTTTTTTTTTTTTTTTTTTTTTTTTTTTTTTTTTTTTTTTTTTTTTTTTTTTTTTTTTTTTTTTTTTTTTTTTTTTTTTTTTTTTTTTTTTTTTTTTTTTTTTTTTTTTTTTTTTTTTTTTTTTTTTTTTTTTTTTTTTTTTTTTTTTTTTTTTTTTTTTTTTTTTTTTTTTTTTTTTTTTTTTTTTTTTTTTTTTTTTTTTTTTTTTTTTTTTTTTTTTTTTTTTTTTTTTTTTTTTTTTTTTTTTTTTTTTTTTTTTTTTTTTTTTTTTTTTTTTTTTTTTTTTTTTTTTTTTTTTTTTTTTTTTTTTTTTTTTTTTTTTTTTTTTTTTTTTTTTTTTTTTTTTTTTTTTTTTTTTTTTTTTTTTTTTTTTTTTTTTTTTTTTTTTTTGAAAGGATTCTTGAAACATTTCAATTGTTTCGTGAAGAGAAAAATAAAATTGATTAATGTTAAATTCTTGTTTTATTATTTCAGTTGTGACACACACATTCGCGATAAGAATATCAAGTTTCTTTTATTCCCATTTAAAGTTTGTCTCTCTATGTATTTTGATTAAAAATACTATTGAATTACTCAAGATATAAAACGTAAACAAGATCGATCAAATTGGTGTTCATTTCAACGTAAGAAGATACGTGAATTAAAATACACTTATGTGAGTATAACTATTTAAGTAACACAAGTACTTATCTGAAGAATGAGCGGTTCCATAACTTTCTTAAAAAAGGCAGTTTCGGAAAATCATTTAACGTTTTCTTGAATCTCCTAGAAATTTCTCTTCTCTCCGGATTTTAAAATCTACTAACATGTAAAATATATTTTGTCTGGTAGATATATTTTAAGGTACCACACAACCGGACCGGCGGAAGAGTTGTCGGGTCCCTTTTAGATACACGAGTAAAATATTTACTGTAAAGTCGCGCCGAGCGATAACGCGTCTCCGATACCAATCTAGCATGACGCATGGTGTCCTTCCGAAGAATTATGTTACCTGCGAGTATTTATTGCCAACGGTGCGCACGCGGCGGATTCGTGAAAGCGTTTCGAAAAAGAGACGACAGGAAAAGTATTTTTATTCAACCAAATCGTATTAATCTGACAATTACGATTAAGGATGATGAAACAGAATTTTCAATTGTGCGTGGAGAGCGTATCAACAGTCCGATCCATTGCGGAATGACGGTACACGAGGGAAACTGATCCTTTACGCAAACACTAAACCTAGAACAACCGCTAATCACGGCGATGCACCAGGCGGATACTCCGCAAGAATATCCTCTTCGACGAGCGGCAACGTCCTTGCGAGTCTCGGCGAACGGCCTCGAAAGAACCTCTTGCCGGGTTTCCGGGCTGCAAGCGATGCACGGCGATGTGTGCCAGACACTCTCGCACGCCTAGGAATTTCTGACCCTGCCCACCTTGACTGCCTGCCCACGAAGCACCCAGCTCAGCAGGCAGTTGCCTGGAAGCGCGAGCCTCCGCGCCAGGCTCCGCGCGCGGAAGATAATCGCGG
>QKQZ01002679.1:0-18064 GCA_003595255.1 Solenopsis fugax | reverse complement strand
CGTGATATTACTCATTCGGATTTGACTTAGGGCTGTGTTATGTCTGAAAAGTAATCAGCGCGCGTTTTNTAGGGCTGTGTTATGTCTGAAAAGTAATCAGCGCGCGTTTTGTCAAGTTTGAATGGGTTTATAAAATCACACAAACAAACATAGCACGAAGATCTAGCTACGACCGTAAAAGGCTTTTCTTATTTAATTAATATTATTTAAATTATTAAATGATATTCAAGCGCTTATAGGGTTGGCAAACAACAGTCTGACCGTTGTCATGTTTCCTCTAATTTTATAAGCTTTTGTAATAAAAAATATATATTTTCAATTATTCTGAATATTTGTAAATAGGGGAGGCGGAAAAAGATGTTCTAATGTGAGAGTTAACAAAAAAGCTCACAAGGTTTCTAATGTCTGTAGAATTTTACCCGTTATATTTCGAAAACAGTTCAAAATTATGAAAAACCGCGAAATATGTATTGATCATTTCGAAAGGCTACTCTTTAAAGGAAGTTGTAGAGATTGCTTCACTCCAGAGATGCACTAGGGCTAGGGGAATCTCAATTCGAATATTTCAAACAAAACCCTCCATATTGTAATATGTATATCATTTCAAAGAGCATAAAAAATTTTTAGTACAAAATGGAGGTTGATACGTTGATCCGTTCAGGATCTATTTAGAGTTGAAGTTCAAAAAAAGCAGATTTTCGAAAAATCGTTACTTCCATTCGAAAAATCTTAAAAATCCTAAAAAAGTTGAACCATAAAAATTTTCATAATTAAAATATAACATCATATAAGTAATGAAAGTTAAAATGTGTAAATAAGACATAGATGAATAAATACATAAATGCTCAATACTGTGGTAAAAGTAACGCAAATGATAAACTCTGATGTGAGGGTCACCTATAATTTTTCAACTGTCTCATATTACACGTTCCCAGCGAATAACAATAGACATTGCAGTGTTTGGCTAATGTTTCCTGTGTCATACAACAAATTTTTTAAGCGTTCTAAGTTTTTATAGAATAGAAAATTTTCAAATTTGCATAAATGGTTTATTATAGCCAACCAATAACGTCCGACAAGCTTGTTATATAACACGTGAAATATCAGGCTTTGGACGTGTTCGAATTCCCTCCTGAGTATATTCCAGATGTCATTTTATTCTTGTTTAACATTTAGGATTTTTACTTGGCATTAACGACGTTCATCGAGTATCATTATGGATAACTTCAAGTGATTGTAATAAACGCTCCCAGCTCCCACTAGAAAGGTGGTTCAGCGTGAGTGTTGAGAGCGTATGATGTCAAATGTAGTTGCCATTTTGATTTATTGTTTGAATATGATATCTTAAAATGTTTCATATTTTTTAGATCTTTAAAAGATGTCTTTTCGAGGCTTTTCGAAAATTGCAAGATATTTCACAATATGGCAAGATATCTTTCAAAAATCTAAAAAATATCTTTTCATTTATGTGTGATTATATTCATAATCATTTTTAGGGATGATATCATAATTATAAATAAGATAAGTAATAATGTGAACGTTACAAAATAAAAAGTAAAAAATATAATTTAAATTATATCAAATTAAATAGAGAACATCAACCCCGCATGTAAAAACACAATATTAACCAAAAAGCCTTATAAATCATAGCTAGATTTTAGTGCTGATGTTTATTGTGTGATTTTATATATCTTTTCAAGTTCACGAAACTGCGCCACGAACAACTTTTCGGTCTTAAAACACAGATCTAAAGTGAACTTAAAAAGATATATAAAATGACACAATAAATATCAGCTCTAAGATTTAGCTATGATTTATAAGGATCATAGCTAAAGCTTTTCGTTTAATCATAGAATATTCTGTTACGTCCAGCACTTCAAAACTTTTTCCTTTACGTTTCATTTTTTCACGCTTCCCGTCTTTCGTTCTTTTGCATCTTCAATTTAATAAAAAGTTTACAGAATAAAATATAAAAAAAATAAATGATTTAACTGAAAATAAAATCAACTAAGCGATTAATAAAATAAAAGAGTGGAAATATAAAGATTACGAGTTTCGTACACTGTTGCCAAGGATTTATATTTGCCGCGCTACACATGCATACAGAGCGCGCTAGTGGCAGCGCTGCACGCGTCTTGAGGATTCGCCCTCATGCTCACACACACACATACTGACACAGACATTCGACAGAGACTCGTGCATTTCTTCCAATACTTAAGCAGACTCATATAACGCACATAATACTAATGTTATTATTGTATAATTAAATATATACTCTTCTTGTCTCATTCATTCCACGACCAAAAGACACAACAGTGGCGACGAGGATTTTTATCATCCACGTGTTTTCTCGCAAGCATCGTATACTTCTTCAACGACAAGATGTCGTACATATCAAAAGTTCTTCAGGCCTTCTTTCAACAACAGCAAACTCAAGCAATGGCCCAGCAAGAATTCTTCCTCAAACAGCAACAGGCATTTGCTGAAAAGCTCTCACCCGTTTTTACATCAACATCTCATATGGAAATGAAGATGGAATCGCTCGCAAACGGCATTACAGAGTTCAACTACAATGCAGAAAGCGAATTAACGTTCGATGCTTGGTACATCCGCTACGAAGGGTTCTTCAACGTCGATGCCAAGAACCTCGACGATGCCGCCAAGTAAGGTTATTGCTACGTAAGCTAAGTACAACGTGCCATAAACAGTATGTCGATTATATTCTTCCTCGTGAGCCTAAAGAATTCTCATTCGCAGATACGGTTTCTCGGCTCAAACAAATGTTCGGTAAAAAAAATCTCCTTATTCAATCAAAGATATAATTGCATGAACACAACCAGGGGGGCCGGTGCACTTGGACACTATACAATTAGACACCATGCAAATAGACACGGTGCAAATAGACATGATATTTTGGACACGGTTCCATTAGACACCGTTCAGTTGTGCACCGCTCACTTGCACACCGCTCACTTGCGCACCGCTCACTTGCACACCGTTCAGTTGCGCACCGCTCACTTGCACACCGCTCACTTGCCCATCGCTCACTTGCTCGGTAGGGGACCTCGCTGACGGGGTGGGTGCGGAAGGGAGTGGGCCGTAGGGCCATCCCCTTGCACCCCCGTTTGTGTGTGTGTCTATGTGTGTGTGCGTGTGCGTGCGTGCGTGCGTGCGTGCGTGCGTGTGTGCGTGTGTGTGTGTGTGTGTGTGTGTGTGCGCGGGTGCGGTGCGCTTCTTTTCGTGTCTAACTGAGCGGTGTGCAAGTGAGCGGTGCGCAACTGAACGGTGTGCAAGTGAGCGGTGCGTAACTGAACGGTGTGCAAGTGAGCGGTGCGCAAGTGAACGGTATGCAAGTGAGCGGTGCACAACTGAACGGTGTGCAATTGAGCGGTGTCTAATGGAACCGTGTCCAAAATATCGTGTCTATTTGCACCGTGTCTATTTCCACGGTGTCTAATTGTACGGTGTCCAAGTGAAGGCCACTCCTCCTCAGAAAGATTTTGTAGCTTATGCGGCGCGAATCAATAAGAAATGCGAGGAATTTAAAATATCAAATTAAAGCAGATCAATTTAAATGCTTAATTTTTGTCTATGGAATGCGTTCTCCTGCCGACGCTGATATTCGTACTAAGCTCCTTAACCTCATAGATTCAAAGTCAGATTCAATCACAATAGAGGACCTTACAACTGAATGTCAGCGCCTTATAAATCTCAAAATGGATACTTCATTAATACAAAACTCAAAAGCGGGAACTGTTACAGCTATCAAAAATTTTCCCAAACAAAATAAAACAGGGAAATTCAACAAGACAGGGAAGAAAAATCAATCACATCAAGCTCAAGCATGCAAGAATCAATCATATCAATCAACGGATTCAAATCAAACTCCATCAACACTTTATTGGTTTTGCGACTCACTGTACTATTCAAAGGACTGTACCTACAAAAGTCACAAGTGCCAAAAATGTAACAATATTGGTCACAAGGACGGATATTGCTATTCCGGAAAGAAATCAACCGCAAATTCTGCAACGAAGAAACCACAGTATCCGTAGGCAAATCTTATTTCCGTAGTCAACCAGGTCAATACAGCACCATTGCGGAAATATGTCAACGTAGAGATAAATTCTCAACCGGTGAAACTTCAACTCGATACGGGTTCAGATATTACTATCATCTCACAAGAATCGTGGCACTCTCTTGGCCAGCCACCAGTACAGGTATCTAAACACATTGCACGAGGTGCTTCAGGTAATATCTTAAAAATTTTAAACGAAATTGACTGTACGGTTTCTTTGAACAGACAAACTAAACAACTACGTTGTTTTATCAATCCTGATTTAAATATCATCGGATTGGATTGGTTAAATAAATTCAATCTCTGGAACTGTTCATTCAATATCTGCAATCACATTGCACATTCGCCTAGCGATATAAATAATTCGTACATCGAATCTCTTAAGCAGAAGTTCCCTGAGATTTTCAAAGCAGAAATGGGTCGATGCACAAAAACCAAAGTATAGCTTTATTTAAAACCAGACGTTAGACCTGTTTTCCGCGCAAAGAGACCTGTTGCATATTCAATTTTACCCCTTGTCGATGCAGACTCACACGTCTCGAACAAGCAGGTATTATTTCTCCAGTCAATTATTCAGATTGGGTTGCGCCCATTGTAGTAGTCCATAAAAAGAATGGCAAAATACGAATCTGTGCTGATTTTTCCACAGGCCTAAATAATTCCTTACAACCTAATCGGCATCCACTTCCACTTCCAGACGAAATTTTTGCTCAACTTGCAAATTGCAAATATTTTAGTCATATTGATCTTTCAGATGCCTTTTTACAGATTGAAGTTGATGAACAGTCACGTCATCTTTTAACCGTCAACACACATAAAGGACTCTATGTCCGTCTACCTTTCGGTATTACTAATCTCCAGGTGAATTTCAAGCCATTGTCGATTCTATGATTGCAGGCCTCAATAATACTTTCGCTTATATCGACGACTTGGTCGTAGGAGGGGCAACTGAACAAGAACATAATCAAAATTTATCAAAATTGTTCGAACGCATACAATCTTATGGAATTCGTGTTCGTTTTGAGAAATGCTCATTTTTCTCGCAACAAATCAAATACTTGGACTACATTATAGATGGCCAGGGGTTACACCCAGATCCTGAAAAAGTTACTGCTATAGTTGACATGCCAATTCCTTCAAATCAATCAATGTTACGCTCATTCTTGGGCGCTGTCAACTATTACGGTCGGTTTATTCCACAGATGCATTCTCTCAGACGAGCCCTCGACCAACTCCTTAAACAAAATTCATCCTGGAACTGGACTCGTCAATGTCAAGAATCATTCGAGCAATTCAAACGGATTTTGTAATCCAATCTTTTGCTTACACATTACAATCCCAAGTACGAGATTATAGTTGCAGCCGACGCTTCAAACAATGGCATTGGTGCCTGCATTTTACATAAATTTCCAGATCATACAGTTAAAGCCATTCGTCATGCTGCTCGTACTCTTACAGAAACCGAAAAACGGTACAGCCAAATCGAAAAAGAAGGACTAGCTCTAATTTTTGCTTTAACTAAGTTTCACAAAATGATTTTCAGTAGACGATTTATTTTACTAATAGACCATAAACCGCTTCTCACTATTTTTGGTCTCAAAAAGGGCATCCCAGTTTATACGGCCAACCGACTTCAGCATTGGGCTCTCCAACTTCTTGCATATGACTTTCAGATTCAATACGTCAAACATCTGATTTTGGTCATGCAGATATTTTATCCAGGTTAATCAATCAGCAACACAAACCTGAAGAAGAAACCATTATCGCTTCAAGTCAATTGGAAGAAGATATTACTGCCATCCTTCAAGATTCAATACAGAACATTCCAATCACTTTCAAGCACATTCAGGAAGCGACCAAAGCAGATCCTATTTTACAACAAATAATATAATACAATATACATTATCCAGTTGGCCATCATCCGTGGACGACCCTCAGCTGAAATCATTTTATCGTCGTCGAGAAGCTTTGTCAGTAAAACAAGATTGTTTAATGCTATAAGATCGCGTTGTTATTCCTACATGTTATCAAAATCAAATCCTTAAACAACTACACAAAGGTCATCCAGGAATACAGCGCATGAAGTTTGCTCGCTCACATGTATATTGGCCTGGAATGGATCTTCAAATAGAAAACACTGTGAAAACATGCAATAATTGCGCTTTAGCAGCGAGAACTCCAGTTAAAGTCCTTCTCCCAAGTTGGTTTACTCCAATAAAACCATGGGAAAGACTTCACATAGATTACGCTGGCCCTCTCAACGGAGAATACTATTTTCTACTGGTGGATTCTTATTCCAAATAGCCGGAAATCTACCTAACGATATCTATCACAGCTTCAAG
The DNA here is from genome assembly GCA_003595255.1 of Solenopsis fugax. Lineage (NCBI taxonomy): Eukaryota > Metazoa > Arthropoda > Insecta > Hymenoptera > Formicidae > Solenopsis > Solenopsis fugax. The sequence continues at coordinate 11,644 of QKQZ01002679.1, read as the reverse complement.
AACTGTTGAAATTTTTGCGGATATTCTCGCTCGTTTTGGAATCCCAGACACCATTGTCACAGACAATGGGACACAGTTTACATCTGAGGCTTTCCAATCCTTCTGTACTTCTAACGGTATTATACATTTTCATTCTCCTCCGTTTCATCCAAGTTCAAATAGACAAGCAGAACGCTTTGTACTTTTAAACGAGGATTACAAGCAGAACGCTTTGTACTTTTAAACGAGGATTACAAAAACTTAAGGCGGAGGAAAATATTCGGAAATACCTGCCCCTTTTTCCTTCAACATTATCGGTCAACACCAAATTCCAATGTTCCAAATAAGCTATCTCCAGGAGAAGCACTCCTGGGCAAGCCACTCAAAACGGTATTTGATTTACTCAAACCTCCACAAGCAAGACCACATCACAAGGACACAAACAAGATCAAACAAGAACAACAGTACAACCAAAAGCATGGTGTCAAGGCAAAACAATTTGAACCAGATGATACAGTGTATGTCAAAACATACAATAACAACAAATGGCAGTAAATCCCAGGGAAAATCATCGAACGCATCGGTCGAGTACTATACAACGTACTATTGGACACACAAGATCGTTTAGTCAGATCACACGCTAATCAGTTGAGAATCAGAATCTCAAGTAAGGAGGAACAATGCAATCAACAACTGCCATCAGATATCCTTCTGGATACCTTTGACATTCCAACCACAATTGACCAACCACTTGGTATGGAATCATCAAATGTTCCATCCGCATCTACATCAGAAGATCGCACGGAACCAGACAACCAGTTCATTGACGCTCCCAGTCACATCGAAATTCCTCAACCAAGGACAGTTCAGCCCAGGTGCTCTATCCGAAGAAGAACCTCACCGACTCAAAGACTTCGTTCAACGTTAAAAAGGGGAGGTGTTGCCAAGGACTTATATTTGCCGCGCTACACATGTATACAGAGCGCGCTAGTGGCAGCGCTGCATGCGCATCTTGAAGATGCGCCCTCATGCTCGCACGCACGCACGCACGCACGCACGCACGCACGCACGCACACACACTGACACAGATTTTCGACAGAGACTCGTGCATTTCTTCCGATACTTAAGCAGACTAATATAACGCACATAATACTAATGTTATTATTGTATAATTAAATATATACTCTTCTTGTGTCAATTCACGTCTCATTCATTCCACGACGAAAAGACACAATATACACTATCAAATTATAATTTTTCTTTTCTCTAATTATTTAATAAAAACGAATTAAATGATTGTGTGCGATAAGTTGCTAATGCGCCGCACATGCAAATCTGATATCCCTTAAAATAAAATCTTAATATTAATAAAATCAAGCATTGAATTCGAGAAATCATCCCCCGCGAATATCTGCGATCAGAGCGCGGTAAGGAATTTAAAAGTCTATGGAATGTAGCAAAAACTCATTCGAAATTTCCATGAATTTAAGAAAGTCGTCCTTCTACACCCCTCATCACCTTTAAAGGAGTTGGCTCCGCTTTTATTCTTTTTGGCATCTCCCAAGACGCAAGCTTAGGACACCTCGTAAGGAAAAAAACTGATAAAATGTCAATAGTAACTAGTAGAATGCTAATAGTAACTATTCAGCGGTAATAGTTATAAGCAATCAACACTACTGCAGTAAGTACTGTAACATTAATAATAATTAGTTTTCACTATACAATTATAAACTATTGACCAGTGTGAACTTTTATCCCATACAGCACAAAATATTTTTAAAATATTTTAAAAATATATTGAATAAAGATTTAAATATTTTTAAAATATTATAAAAAAATATTTTTAAAATATTTCTATGTCCGCCAAACCTTTCGAAATAATATTTTTTGGAAATATTTTATGCATACATAATAAAATATTTTCAATAATATTTGTAAGATCTTTTAGTAATATTACTTGTAACGATGCACCCCCGCAGGGGGCATGCATTCCCCTGGAGGCCAGCAACCGCCCCGCTGTCTGGTCGACCATCCGCCGGACAGAAGAACAGGCGCATAGAAGAATAGGCGCCGATAAAAACCTATTACGCTCGCGTTCCACCAAGCGAAACAGTCGCCGTCACATGGCGAACTCCGCGCGTACGCGCACACTCCTGGCGCTGGCACGAGCCGGATGCGTGATCGCACCGTATGCGCGCACGCAAACCGATCTCGGAGCGGCGGGGATGCTGGATCTCGGGCCGGCCCGAACTCCACCCGAACATCCCCAACACTCCGAGAATCCGGTATAAAAGAACGCTCTCCGAGTGAGAGATTCATTCCTGGTCCGACTTTCCGCCGAACCTCGAGTCCGACAACGGGGTGGAGTGCTTTCCGCCTCAACCAAGTGCTCTTGGAGACGACTCAACCATCCGGTTGACTTCCCCGGCTAGTGACCAACGAGGTAGAGCGCTCTCTGTCTCGATTGAGCGCTCTCGACGCAAGCCGATCCTCGCCTCCCGTTTCCTGGACGACGACTGCCACCAAAGGGGGTTGAGCGCTCTCGCGCCTCCACCGAGTGCTCTCGGGGCAGCCGCCGTCGCTCCTGGACATCATGGCAAATCCGTTCGCGAAGCACCGGTGCACCGGAGACTGGGGATTCCAGCCTCACGAGTTACGCGCGAGTTAAAGACCTCCAGCCGATTCGCGGAATCCCGCTATTGTTCCGCAGCAATTACTTCGGGGGAACGACGATTCGCACGTCTGTACGCTGATCCACGCGCGCACTCTGGCCCACGTCGCGCGCTCGACGTGCGGTAAACACCTCGCGAATACCGCGCAAGGCCGTCGACCGTGCTCGCAAGGCCGTCACTGGCCAAATGTAAATACCGCTGTATATATCACGTTAAGAAATTGTATATTCTTTGCCCGTTGTAATAAACCGATTATTCTCAAATCGCATATCTCGGGCTAATTTATCCGCGACCCATCTTCGAGCCCTGGATTTCCGGCGAGCTGTCCCGTGCTCGGAATAAACGGATTGTTATATGGCGCCCGAACAGAGACCGTTTCCGTCACCGTAAATTAGACCGAGATAGGCAATACCGCGTTCGTGGATTTATAGACTAGACAAACCCGGGTTGATCCGCAACCTCGAGAGTTTGAACCTCGCCAGCACCGGAACGATCGACGATTAAGCGAGTACGCCGTGCTGCATCCCGAATACGNCATCCCGAGTACGCGCCGGCCGCTATGGCGGCAAACGAGCCTGTACCAGAAATACGCGTACCCGAGGCGGAACCCAGACAAACCGAGGACAACCTGATCCAGACCATGAATCAGATACGCAAGTGGGGCTGCACGTTCGAAGGGAAAGACCCTATGTCATTCCTCGAACGCGTTGAGGAGCTCCAAGGGGAGTACGGGTACGCAGGGGACCAGATGCTGCGCGGACTTCCCGAAATGTTGCGCGGCGAGGCGCTGCTTTGGTATCGGAACAGTCGCACGGACTGACACTCCTGGGCGGATTTTTTGGCCGATTTCCGCGAGTATTTTCTCCCGCGCTAATATTTTGCCAAACTCAAGCGCGATATCCGGACACGGCTACAGGGGAACAAAGAACCATATCGGAAATTCGCGACCGATTTGCTCACTATGATGCGCGGGCGGATATATCGCCGAGGAGCAGATTGACATGCTCTACGAGAACCTGCACCCCCGATACAAACTATACGTACCGCGAGACGAAATCCGTCGCCCCGCCGACTTACTTCGGCGCGCCGAGGAATACGAGGATATTAACGCACAATGCCAAGACAGGCAGAAAGCCGTGAAACCATCGTACACCGCCGCAGTCGCTTACGATCGTAACGAATGCTGCTGGCGGTGCAAACAGCGGGGACACACGCGATTCGAATGCAAAAGTATCGCGAGGAAGTTCTGCTCCCAGTGCGGAAAAGATGACGTCTTTACCCGGGACTGTCACCCGCCGGGAAACGCCGGTCGGGCCGGGGACAGCGCAGACACGCCTTGCATAAATTTTACCCTCCGCCGCACATTCAGCTCGTGATGCGTTCGGTACCGTTAAACACCCTTCTCGACTCCGGCTCGGAGGCGTCTTTTATTAGCCCGGAGGCTGCCGATCGCCTCGCCCAGCGGGGTCTTTGCGCGACCCCCGCGAACGGACAAGTGTATCTCGCCGACGGGACCAGCGCGCCGATTCAGGGGAGTCTAGTCTTACCGATTCGGATCCAAGGCATTTGAGCACCTGCCCGGGCTGGACACAAACCTGCTGCTCGGAGTGGACGTCCTCGCGAGGNAGACGTCTTCGCGAGGGCCCGCGTAACGATCCCTCCGCCGCCGATGCGGATAAGCCGACCCACACGAGCCGCATGTGCGCAACCGCGCGCACCCGCGATCACGGAGAATACGCGAGAGAAGGAACGCCTCGAGACGTTTCTCGTCGAGGAATTACAGTTGTTCGAAGGGGTGCACGGGCCCACCGATCGCAATGAACATGTCATCCGCGTAAAAGGGGGGCCGCCGAAACAGCGGTACCGTCCACGGAACCCGGCCATGCAGGCGATTATCGACGCCGAAATAGACCAGATGCTTCAGGACGGGGTAATCGAACCGTCCATCAGCGCGTGGAGTTCCTCTGTGGTAATAGTTAAGAAAAAGGACGGCAAGCCGAGGTTTTGTATCGACTTCCGACGCGTCAACGAAGTTACCGAACCAGACGCCTACCCGCTATCGCAAATCTCCGCGACGCTGGACAAGCTTCGAGGCGCGAAATATTTGTCCACGTTGGACTTGAAGAGCGGGTATTGACAGGTGCCGTTGTCGAAGGATAGCCGGCCGGTCACCGCGTTTACCGTACCAGGGAGGGGGCTCATGCAATTTCGGATAATGCCCTTCGGGCTCCATTCAGCTCCTGTCACCTTCCAAAGCCTCGATACCGTACTGGGCCCAGAACTCGAACCGCGGGTATTCGTGTACCTGGATGATATAATTGTCATCAGTCGCACGTTCGAGGAGCATCTCGAGACCCTTCGCGAAGTCTTCCGCCTTCGCGCCGCGCACCTCCGGCTCAATCCCGAGAAGTGCCGATTTTGCGTAGACCGCATCAAATACCTGGGACACATTATCGATCGAGGGGGATCAGTACCGACCCCGAGAAAACTGACGCAGTCGCGAAGTGGCCCAAGCCACAAAATGTGCGCCAGTTTGCCGGGCTCGCGTCGTGGTATCGGCGCTTCATCAAAGACTTCGACACGATCGCCAGCCCGCTGACCGCGCTCACTGAAAAACACGCCACCTGGGTATGGGGGGAGGCCGACCAAGAGACCTTCGATACCTTGAAGACAACGCTCACGACTGCACCGGTCTTAGCGTGTCCCGATTTTACGCGCCAATTCGTCCTGCAGACCGACGCAAGTACCACGGGGTTGGGCGCCGTACTTACGCAGTACTTTCCGGAGGGTGAGCGAGTTATCGCGTATGCGAGTCGCACGCTAAACCCCGCGAAACGCAATTACAGCGCGACAGAATTGGAGTGCCTGGCCGTACTGTGGGGGATCCGCCGGATGCGCGATTATCTGGAGGGATACCGGTTCAAAGTCATCACCGATCACCAGTCGCTGAAATGGCTGCAACGCCTAGAATCATCCACCGGTCGGCTGGGCCTTCGAGCTGCAGCAATACAATTTCGAGGTCCAATATAGAAAGGGGATGTTAAATAAAGTAGCAGACGCGTTATCACGCCAGACTATGGTAAGCGCAATCACTCGACCGAAATGCACGTGGTATAAAAAATGGTGGCAATTAGCCAGGACGACGCCCCAGGCCGCACCTGATTACCGAATTGAGGGGGGCCGTTTCTTCCGCCACGTGTTACATAGTCTGGACCTGACCGATATCCCTCCAGACGCGTAATGGAAGGAGTGCGTACCGCGAGAGGACCGGGGGGAAGTTATGAGCCGTTACCATGACGCGCCGACCGCGGGGCACTTTGGCATCGCGAAAACCATTGCCCGAATCGCCGCACAATATTTTTGGCCCGGGATGTTCCGCGACATTGCGAAGTATGTCAGACAATGTCCGTAGTGCCTAGCGTACAAGGTCGAGCAGCGACGTCCGGCTGGCCTATTCCACCCGACTGATGTAACGCGTCCGTTGCAGCAGGTTGTCATCGACTTAATAGGGTCGCTCCACGAAGGAGCACACCTGGCTCATGACAATGCAGGACCGTTTTACGAAATGGCTGGAGGTCCGAGCGCTACGACGGACCACCGCGGCCAACGTTACCAGCGCGCTTACCGACGCGATCGTCCTTAGACACGGTTGCCCGGAGGAGGTCCTATCGGACAACGGAACGCAACTCCGATCTACGCTGCTCACCCAGCTGCTACGCGCCCTACAGATCCGCCACCGACTTACGCCGGCGTATGCCCCTCATTGCAACCCGATGGAACGTACGAACCGAACGATAAAGACGATGATTGCACAGTTTGTCCAAAGAAACCACCGTCGATGGGACGAACGGCTTAGCGAAATGTAATTCGTGTATAACACCGCCGTACATGAGGCAACGGGGCATACACCGGCGTTTCTAAATCACGGACGCGAGCTTCGACGTCCGAAGGAACGCGCACGCACGGGCCCGCATGACCCACCACACGTGTTGCAACGGCGTCTGCAGGACGCGTACGAGCTAGTCTGCATTAAATTAGCGCGCGCGTCCCAGCGCCAGGAGAAACATTATAACCTGCGCCGCCGCTCGTGGGTCCCGAAAAAAGAAGAGTGGGTGTGGAAACGCGACCATCCCCTTTCTCGCCGCGCGGACGCCTTTAACGCCAAACTGGCGCCGAAGTTCATAGGCCCGCTCGAAGTACAACGAGTCATATCACCGGTGATCGTCGACTTACGCGACGCCCGGGGAAAGTGGTATAGGCACGTACATACCCAAGATCTTAAGCCCGCCCCGAAGCGAAACGAACCAAACACCGATTCCGATACCGAGACCGAGGAGGACGAAGCGCTAGCAAACAATAACACGGGGGGAGAATGCCCGGACGACGAAGCAAACGCGGGAAGCAACACATTCCTCGTACGGATTCGAGATGGAACGGACCAACGAGGATATATTCGATATACGAGGATATAGCTGTCCCGTGCTCGGAATAAACGGGTTGTTATTACTTCAGAATGTGTATTTGAAAAATAATAAAAATATTTCACAAAATATTTTTAAAATATTTTTATGTCCGCTTCTATGTATAAAAAAAATTTTTTTTTAGTTTTTTAATAAATTATAGCTTAATCTGTATTCACTGTTTCGCATATAAGATTATTCTATTTTACTAATTACAATTACGCATTATTTTACAACTTAAAAACGCATCGGCGCCGGCGGGATTCGAACCTAAGATCCTCGGAACAATAACCTAACACGCTAACACTGAGCTAATCGTACATTGTGATATCGTTCATAAAAAGTTATATTTGAAGTGAAGCTGATTTGAACAGGAAGAAACTTGCGTGTTGAGTACCGCGCGAACACTTTTNACTTGCGTGTTGAGTACCGCGCGAACACTCTCGATCGCTAGCCCTTTGATTATTTAGCCTTAGATATTTATAAAATAAACTACATAAACTATATAAATAATTAAAACCTGTTCCTGCCCATGGCCAGACTAGTAAAGATAATAAAAAAATAACAATTGGAAATAGTACCGAAGCATGAAAAAACGTTATTGATGTAAAAAGCACATTGCAAAAATCAATTTTGCAACAAATTATTAAAAATTGACTGTAGAGGAAAAATGATTGCACTAATCGATTCTACGGGAAAAATTACTAAAGAAACATATATGACGCTTTCTTAATTGTTATAGTTATAATTATTATGTTACTAATATTATGTTACTAATATTTTCACGTTTTAAAATCTTTCCAAAATATTATTAAAACCTTTTTAAAATATTTCCCGTAATACTTTTTTGGATGGTATAAATAATATTTTTGAAAATATTTTTACTATATTTATAAAATGTTTTTACAAATGTTACCATTTTCAAGTTTTAAAACTTTTCTAAAATATTATGAAAACCTTTTTAAAATATTTCTCGTAATATTTTTTGGAATAAATAATATTTTTGAAAATATTTCTAACATATTCTTAAAATATTTCTAAAAATGTCATTATTTCTACATTTTAAAACTTTCCCAAAATATTATGAGAACTCTTTTAAAATATTTCTCATATTTTGGAGTGGTAAAAAGANATATTTTTGAGTGGTAAAAAGAAATATTTTTGGAAATATTTCTAACATATTTTTAAAATGTTTCTAAAAATGTTAATATTTTCACGTTTTAAAAGTTTTTCAAAATATTCTTGAAACCTTTCTAAAATATTTCTTAATATTTTTGAGTGGTATAAAGAAATATTTTTGGTAATATTTCTAACATATTTTTAAAATATTTTCGAAAATGTTACCATTTTCATGTTTTAAAATCTTTTCGAAAATATTAAAACCTTTTGAAAATATTTTTTGTAATAGTTTTTTGTTGGTATTAAATATATATTTGAAAATATTTTTAACATATTTTTAAAATATTTTTTAGAAAGTTTCCATTTTTATGTTTTTCAAATCTTCTAAAAATATTATTAAAATCTTTTTAAAATGTTTCTCAATATATTTTTAAAAAATATTTTTTGAAAATATTTTAAAATATTTTGTGCTGTATGGGATAATGTAATAGTAAGAATTACTGAAATAACCACTAGTGCAGACATTTAATAATTTACACTACTGTCGTACTAATCATCGAATAGTACAATACGAATAGCGTGCAGAAATGTAATATTAAACTAATAGTGCACATTTTGTACAGTGTATACAGTTGAATATTTTTTCCAGCGTTTAATAATGTATACTTTTCAGTATGTACTGTTGTTCATCACTGAATAGTATTGTTAAGCCATGGCAATACTTCTTAGAATTGTTTATATTATTTCTCATAATTTTTATGAAAAGTTTAAGATTATCTTAGACTTTTTAAGTTTGTTTATATGAATTGAAATATTCTTCAAAAGAAGATAGATCAAAATTGAAATTCCCAGAAAGTTTCATATCTACAAATATTAAATTATTTCCTCATTCAATTATTTCTGAAAATTTGATTGATACTTAGAAGTTTTACAAATATATATTTATAGGAGTAATGAGCATTGAAACTCTCGACAAAACTGAGAATTCCATTTAACTCAAGATTATCTCCTAAAGGAAGGCCAAGAGTAAAATAGATTTTAATTTTTTCTCCTTTGTTAGGTTCAATTTCTATTCCTTCAATTTGTAAATAATTACAGTCTGTTTGACAAGAGCGTACGGGTTGTTTTTCCTAAAAAAACACAAATTTGTTAAAAATTTGATTTGGATCTATTAATACATTCAATAAACTGAAATGCGTTTACTTAATAAATTGTCCAATCTCCCTTGTTATCGAGTATGGCAAGACATGCTTTCCACGAGATTTTCAACCATTGTCTTAGGAAGAGATCTCCAGATTTCCCGTGCATGACGAACGAGCTGCTTTAAATTAAAAACCTTCTTTTCTTTGAGTTTGACCCTCATTATTGCCCACACGTTTTCGATGGAATTGGCATCAGATAGACAAATGTCGGCTATATGTCTGCATATTGACGAAATTTACAGATTAAAAATGCTTGCATAAATACGTTAAGATGCGTCCTCATGTAAGATAAATGTAATCAGTATATAAAAGATGTCTTCTGATGCTGCAAAAATTGCGACAATATGCTACTTATTTAATTAGAATTATATAATTGCAGTTATGCGTTTGTAGTAAAATGGCAACATATTGCTATATTGTTTAATATATAAATTGTATAACAGCAATATGACAACATAATCGCAACATTTAATTAATTGTAATTTTATGCTGTCATAATGGCATCATAAAATGTTTGCATTCTATGTCGCTTGTCTATCTGGGAGGCGATTAGGAAGGCCAATCCATTGTAGTGATGCCATTTTCATGTTTCCACTCCGTACACGCACGACTTCAGTGTTTTGGGTCGTTGTCCTCTTAAACCACCCATGAACCAGGCCCGGATTGGCACGGCGAGCTACCGAGAAAAGCTCGGTTCAAATAAGGCCCCCATGGACTGGCATGAACTTAAGAAAAATCGGTCGTCTGTAGATCGATATTTTCTACGAAAAGCACAACCGGGGCCGGTATTCATAGTCGATTCTTATATTTAAGATCGTCTTAAGTATCATCTTAAAATATCATCAACCAATAAGAGAGCCGTATTAGTATTGTTACACTCGCGGCGCGATGAGAGTGAAGCTGGCAACCAGACTTAGCAGCCAGAACTCTACGGCCAGGGCCGAATGGAGTGTCGGGGCCCCGGAAATAAAAAGTAATTAGATTTATAAAAAATCAAATGTTAGCAAATTCTGTGCTCGAAGCAACAATAGATAAGTTATAATTTCAAAGAAAAACAATAGTATAACTAACAAAATTAAAATAAACTAATTATTTAACAGTCTGAGATGATAACGATGAATATCAAAGACGAAAGCATATCCGCAGAGAGTCGGAAAAAATCACAGACAAATCTCTCAATAAGCATACGACGGAATAGCGACCGAAGCGATGACGGCTCTTGTTGTTTATTTAAAAATTTAATTAACAATTTCACTTATGTAGCAGCCAAAGACGAACGCATATCCGTAGAGAGTCGAAAAAAATCACAGACGCACCTTTGAGTGAACATAAAACGACGGAATAGCGACCGAAGCGATGACGGCCCTTGTTGTTTATTTAAAAAATTAATAAACAATTTCACTTATGTAGCAGCCAAAGACAAACGCATATGCGTAGAGAGTCGAAAAAAATCACAGACGCACCTTTGAGTGAGCATAAAACGACGGAATTGCGACCGAAGAGACGCCGGCCCTTGTTGTTTATATAAAAAATTAATAAACAATTTCACTTATGTAGTAGCCAAAGACGAACGTATATCCGCAGAGAGTAGACAGTCGAAAAAATATGTGACTGTCGTCGCTTTGCTGTAACGTCGTTTAGTGCTCGCTCAAAGTCATATCTGTGATTTTTCTTTACTCTCTACGGATATGCATTCGTCTTTGGTTGCTACATACCTACATACATTATGTCCGCTTTCGGACAAATCAAGAATTTCGATGAGGACGTGCCGAACTTCGGCTCCGTTTTTGCTTTTTTTGTTTTTATTTTTTTTATTTTTTATCATTTTTAATTTTTTATATTTATTTTTGAAACAAAATTTCTTTATTTTTAAACAAAGTTTTGTTATTTTTTGTTTAATATTACTTGTATACTTGTAACCATGCTTTTCTCTTTGATGGAATTTGTTTCATAGAGGAACACATTAACATCAATAGAAGAGCATAAAGAGAAAACAGTTTTTTTTCTTTGTTTAATTTAGTCTCTTTCGTTGTCTTCGAGTTTCTGGATGCAATGTCTCAGTTTGTTTTAGTAAATGCAGTGATGATGTGAATTGAAAGATGTCTGTGAAATGGAACGGAGGACTATCTGATTTTTTTTAATCTTTTCAATTAAGGGGGGCGATACATTTAGAAGGCTAGAAAAGAGGCAATTTTCAAGAATTTTTTAAATT